>JABJVR010047488.1:0-65620 GCA_025773905.1 Chitala chitala | reverse complement strand
ATCTAGTGCACTCCTGCTATACAGGTTCATACCTTACTGGTTTGGCACATTTTTAGGTGTAAAGCGTGTTAAAAAACCAAAAAAAAAAAAAAAAAAAAAAAAAGCTTTTTAATGGGGACTGCAGCAGAGCTGCATACCAGCAGACCAGCTGTTTTCCTTTTCAGATTCAAGATTTGAATTATTGACTAACCTGGTCTGGGCAGTAAGGTTCAGATATAAAAAAATGACAACATGGCAGAAAAAGAAAAAATCAAGATTGAAACAGCTTTGGACACGGTGTGATACGTTACTTCCATGCTGTAAGACTTGGGAACATCACTGTGAATCATGCGACATGTCGTTATTCACATGCACCGTTTTCCCATCACTGCATGCAGACGGGGAAGGAGAAGCAAACAGCTGCAAGTGGGGGTGAGGGCACCCGCGCATTCAACCAGCTCGCGCTTCGCTGCCAAACCCAGATATGCTCACAAACGTTAGAAAAAGCATCATAAATCTGCAGAAGTCAAACACATTCGTTAAACACGTTTCGCTGATACTGATACCAAAGCTAATAAAGACTGTTTTCCCCCAAAACATACAAAGACACTTAATTTTTTGGGTAATTTTTACATATAAACATTCGGCTACGTATTGTAATAAAAGCACATTCAGTTATTGATATAAAAACTGCAGAGTTTTGAAATAACGTCTTAATATTTACAAAATAGTAAACATACTGTGTTTTACACACACAGCGCGAAGGAAATGCAAGTGTGCAAGCTGAAAATTAAACGAATTCCTGAAACATCATTGGAAAGTGGGAACTCAAACAGCCTGGACATGCATAGTACACAGGATTTAATTAATACTCCGATTCACCCTATATAGATTGGCTTAATGTCAATTTCACTGAGCATGTGCAAACAAGTCTTCCACTAATCGAATTTCAACGTCATGTTCGACCGTTATCATTGTGATTGGATGTTTTAGCCTCAAACCGGTCAGATTGTTTTTATGTGCTAAATGTCATCTTGTGGTTTTACTTAAGTGCTTTCATTGTAACATTATGGGTACCTAGTCAAGTACAAGTGAAATTAGGCTGAATGTTCCTAAAACAGGAGGGACAGCCTCTCGAGTACTGTTGCACCAACATATCACTTGATGCGAAGGTCAACTAGAGTGCATGTTTATCTGTTCGCTGGTTTTTCCATGTTAGCAGTTTTATATCAAAAGCAGTAAGCCTGTTGTTATGGGGTGAAAATGGCTTTTCCTTTGGCAGATATGTGCAACTGGCAGTCAACACTACATTTTGATGCCAAAGAGACAATGGAGCAAACAGGGGGTTAGTGTCTCCTACATAATTTGAAGGAACACATGGGGGGTGGGGGGCAGCAGCAAATCAGCACTAGAAGACCTCAGGCATTCAAATGTCATAAGAGCGAGAAGGTCACTGGGTCCACAATGGCAGCAGGAGACAGGTGCAGACAGACAGACAGGTGCAGACAAACAGACAGGCACGCGCACACACACGCATACACACGCACACACACAAATGGAAGGGTCTCCATTAAATGCCGATCTGCAGCCATACCTGACAATGCATAAAGACAAGCTCAATAGTACTGGAGGCAGAACTTGTGAGATATCCAAGAGACCTTAAAGTGACACTGAGGGCATCACACAGACATCACGCTCTGTCATCCCTGAATCCTCAGGGAAACCAAAACTGGAACCAAAAACTTCAGGGGGAACACAGGGAACCAGACTCATTCCTCAGTGCTGTGCTGTCATGGCTACTGCTGTTTCCAGTACAAAGAAACCATCAAATGCAAAACTCTGAATCTGAAACAGTTCTCACAGTGGCTAGATTAAAACGGTATCATCCAAACACGACACAAAATTCAGGTAGATTATCGCAATGACATTTTGTTGTTCAACTCTACAATATAGACTTAACCTGCTCTAGACATAATATGGAGTAGGTATGCAGATTTTAAATTTGATTTTTTTTCCCCCCTCTTCATTTAGATACATTATACTGTTTACAGGAAAATGCTAAACTCTGAAAAACGCATTGTGTTTTACTTCAAGGGGCAGCAGTGGGTCATTCAATCAGCTGGTGGGTTTTCCAGCGTACATGTCCATCGTGAATTTCTGTTTCATACCACACTCTGCAGGGAGGGGTGGATAAACTGCGAGTTGATGAAGGAGAAGCCAGCGAACTCCGCCTGGTCAATGTTGGCGATGACAAGCTGATCTGGCGGTGTCAGCATGGGCTGGTTGCGGGTGAAGAACTTGTCAAAGTTTTCAGCTCCTTTGCCACACTGTAGGGGAAGACATAACAGTCGTCAAAGGAAGGCAAGTCGCATCGCTTGAGTGTGGCTAAAAGCTAACCGCCTGATTGAAATAACTCAAATGGAAATGAGCACACGTTGGATACACACTACAGAATCATGAGAACCTTTTTCTAATGAACACTTTATAACAAGGTGAAGTGTTTTGAAAGGGCCACTCAGTTTGACTAAAGAAAAGCTGAAATAAACTTATAAATAAGAGGTGGCTGCCATCTACAATTTAACGATTACTCTCGCTGGAGTCTCCTAGTGCCTAGCTGGAGTCTCAATGGAACATTGCCACAACAAAATGAACAAGTGGTTTCACAAACCATGGACTTCAGCAGTCATTTGCTGAAAGCACATATGGTCATATTTGGTTTCTAGTGGTTTATTACTTTGACAACCATGAAAAATAGCAGCTATGCATGCATCAAATTTCATGCTCCAGATAAAATTTAACCTGGATGAAGTGCAATTGCCCCTTGCTTTAAAAGAAAAGCCACAGCTGTGAAAAACAGTGCTCATTAAAATTTAAATTAGAAGAGATTAGGTTAAATTACATCATGCACTTTCAAGACAGTCCCTGCACTGCATTTACTGTATACAGAGAGCAGCAGGATTTCTCAATTGATATGTTGCTGCATTTTTGCATTTAAGATACATTTAATACCCCCTCTGAAAATACAATAACTATATCATTAAGAAATTTCACATTTAACAAAACATTTTTTCAACACAGGGAAAAACACATCAGTAATGCTTAAAAGTTAATTATGGACTTGATTTTGTTTTATTTGGAGAAAAGTAGTGGCCAATATTCAACACAGGTGTCAGTCTTGTCTAAAAGGTACCCATACAAAATGCATAAACACATGCATTGTGTGTGGTTATTTATAGAACACGTGAGATTGTGTTATAGCCATCTGTATTTCACATACTGTGAAGTATGACCTACATAATGTTTTCCAATACCTTGGCCTGATCAAATGCTTGCAACGGCAACATAATGCGTCACTCCTGCACAGAGTAAAGCACTTTGGTCCTTCACCAGCGAGCGAGAGGCAAAGCTCTGAATGGTCAGCATGACCGAGAAGGCCACACATATGTGAACGGGCATGTGAGGTTATGAAAAGCGACAAAGCGGGCCACGCAGTACCTATTTGCTGAATCTATCTTTCTTACATATAAATATTTAAAGGTCTGCTGACAAAAATAACTTGGTGAAACCTGATGGTGGGGCGACGTCATCAGTCAGCATGGTCCTCTACTGATTTCCTGGCCATTTTCAACATTTCCATGGGAACGTTTCAGGGGCATCTTGTCAGCAATTGCTGACAGGTTCAATCTCTTACGTTACATCAATTACGAGAATTATGAGCAGACTGTTCTGGAGGTGGTGGTCGGGGAGTAATTGTGTGCCTGCGTCACACGGCGCAAACATCCGCCAAACCTCTACTTTCCAATAATGCAAGACCGGAGACCACACAAGAACACATACACATTTTTATTACAGGGGTAAAATTGCTCTGCACTCAAAATTATGCCACAGTGGAGTTAAAAATGGAGCTGGTTTCCGCCGTGCTCCAAGAGCACAGGTCTGTTGGTGGAACGCTGCACGCGATCGCCTGGGTCTGCCTGCACGCGATCGCCTGGGTCTGCATGCACGCGATCGCCTGGGTCTGCATGCACGCGATCGCCTGGGTCTGCATGCACGCGATCGCCTGGGTCTGCCTGCACGCGATCGCCTGGGTCTGCCTGCACGCGATCGCCTGGGTCTGCCTGCACGCGATCGCTGGTACAGCCAGCCACTCTGGCCTAGTGAGAACAACAGGGCCACAGGCACACGTAACATTTGCTGACAGGTGCTGTGTGAAAGGCAGTGGCCAGCACATGCAATGCTGTGCCTTGCTGTTCACGCGGCCGTGCAAGCCAGCGTCTGGCACACAAACACAACGCACAACGACATTCAGTCTCCGTGTCCCCTTCCATGTGAGATCGCTGAAATTAATGCCTCCCGTAGAATCGTGAAAGCATATTTGTTGGGCATATGTGAAGACTATGACAGCAGCGCCTTATTGCCGTGACAACGTGAGGAGCGGTCCTCCTTAGGGCCTAAGCACTAGAGATCCTAATCTTTGTCTGAATCCATTAAATCCTCCAACATCCTCAGATACCTTCCTTCCTGGCAACAGCCCAAATACCTACCAGCTCAACTGGTAGCAAAGGGCGGTATTGTGCACAGAACTCTACTTCAGACAATGTCTACTGGGCGTGGAATAATGGACCATTATAATAGTTACCCAGAGAAATTGTGGTTTTCAGTCCATTAACCATTAAATGCACCACAACACTGCATTTACATTTTTGTATTTGTCAGTTTGCCAACGCATAAATATAAATACAATATCGTGGTGAATTAAATTTTTATTTAAAATGTATACAACTGAGATGATCAAAAGGCTTTCCCATTCCTAATCTGGAGTGCAAAACAGCAGTGCGATTTGAACAGTGTGAAAAGCTACACCTGTAAAAGGTGCTGCAGTACCAGCAGTACTCCCAGCAGTACAGCATAAATCAACAGAAGATAAAACTGCGAGATAAAAGATCTGTGTGCAGCTTACTTGACAAAGGCCGGCAAATACAACCTGTCAGCCTGTCTTTGGCTCATGTAGCACTCAGGCTATCGAGACATTTTTCCAACGTATCATGCAGCAACGAGCTTTCTGAACATTAACGGAAGGTCATTGTTCCATTAAGTTCCAAAACCTTCATTTAGCCTCAATCTCATGTCAGGGGATCACAATACTCAGCTGCAAAGCTCCGCATATGACAAACCCAAAGTGAACAATGGCATGAGGGCTCAGTTGTGCTAATGGAATGGATCTCAGACCTTCAGAGACAGGAAGAGACACCCCACCCATGCTGTTTGAAAGTCATATCACGCCCATCTCATAGGTCACAGCCATTTACCTAAGAGCTTCTGCTTTGCAGCTGTCAGGGAGTCCTAAACGACACCCTGATTTTCCTTTGCTCATCCTCCCACATGCACCATCTGAAATTTAACTACTGTGACAGGTCTAGTCATGTCTGCGGCGCACACTCTGCCGTCTCTGTGTGGGGAACAATAAGGTGCGTATGAAGAAAGAAGTCAGACCCAGACATAGCGTGAATGCTGCCATCTGCAGAGTTTGTGCTCGTGCTGGAATGAGGAGCACTGCTAAGGTGAGGAAAGAGGACCACATCTCGCCTCCTCTCTCATGCTGTCGTGTAGCATGCAGGCTTGTCTCGTTTTCTGATTTATTTTCTTCTATATTGTTAACAGCTGTTGGCTACTTTATCATTTCTTTCAAGCCTTGTTTTGCACTGTTCCATCACCACGAGCGAGGTGTTCTTGTTGTCCTACATTCTTTCTGAAATGTGGGACCTTGATGTAAAAAGCTACCAGTCACAATTGCATTGAGCTGTCTCACTCACTCATTCACACACACACACACACACACACACACACACACACACACACACACACAAACGCATGCACGCACGCAAACAAAGATACAGAGACAAGCTGAATCTAAGCAAACACATTTGCATGTGTGCTCACAGTGTGTACTGTACCGAGGGTATTGACCAGTCTGACTGTTAAGTTTCAGCTGTTTGCCTGCTCATCCATTACAATGCTGGTGTGTGCAATTTAAATGGTGTCAGAGGTGTTCAAACTGTAAATGCACATCAATATATGCAATTAATGTGAGAGGAAGGTATTAAATAAACAAGTGATGCAAAATGCCTTATTATATGAACAGACACCTACCAGCTGGAAAAATAGATTAAATCCAAGAGCAAATGCATTCTCCTACAGCACACTTAAACCATGTCTATGACACTCAGCTGTGGTCTCAACTGACACTAGCAAGCAACAGAAAGCAAGGCCACACATTACGTCTCTCTTACAAGCCAAGCAGGAAGGCTACAAACACACGTGCCTGTAGAAACGAAGAAGTTCACAGACCTATACAGACATGGACTAACACAATCCAACATGTATATAAAAAAAAAAAAAACATTTTGGCAAAATGAACCTTTGCTATCCCTGTAGCCAGCACTATTTCCTAAGTACATGGTGGACCATGGCAGTAGTATGGCTTTATTTAGCGTGCAACCCAGGTGCAGCTCCCGGTTAATGGCACCTGCTCTGCGCACAAACTTTCCTTGAAGGGAACATGTGAGAGAACAGCTCATCACGAAGCCCAAGCATGGCAGCTGTATTAGGGCTGTTCTACAATGCAGACTCCATTAAAAATGACATGAGTAGACTGGGCTACGGTCCCATCTAAGGCAGGTCATCACACACTTACACTTTTATAATTCTAACCTCTCATTAAACACTGCATGTCATTAAAGACTATTTGCAATACCTTAATTATATACATTTAGAATAATTTGACTTGACATACTATGACTTCAGCTACGATGTTCCAGGAACAACTAATTCAAAGAAATGACAGTAAGAACTTAAAACTAGTTTTTTTTTTTTAAGTTTTATTCCAGGTTAGATTTGTCCTAAATTAAACATTGTAAAAAGTCTTCCAAAACTTAGCCATTATCACAGAAAGTGAACTATGGCTCTCCCAGTGTGCATTCCTGGGACACACAGGCCATTTTGTATTCAAAACCAGGCAACATGATAATAAGTGTTAATAATGTGCTAATCATTTTGAAACTACTCCTTAAACACTGCACTTTGCCAAAGAGTAGTTAATGAAGCTATTACAGTCTGAGGCCCTGAACTCTCATTACAGGTGTGGACTGCACACATTTACAGTGGCACGAGCCGGAGGAAGTCCTCACACACATTACAATGGATCTCGAGATTGCACTGGACTCTGCTCGATGTGTAATTAAGAAAGCCGTGCTGCTAAAATCAAGAGGGAACACATGTAGAATTGAAAGAGGGCTTTACTGTGAGAATCTCAGAGAATACTGCTGAAATCAGACCCCAGGCAGAAACCGGGGGGGGGGGGGGGGTAATAAATGACCCTGCTGGCACACTGGGACGTCTTGGCCAGAGGGACTATGGGCTGCGACTGGGTGTGTGTTCATCTGTGTCTGCGCTCAACATGTCGTAGTTAAACTATTTTTTAACCACGTGACCACACGCACATTCATTTTATTTGATTATCATTAAAAACCACCCACAGGTGCAATATTCGCATATATCAGACACGACTGAAATAACAAAATAAAAAGTGGTGTTAAAAACTTAAGTCTTGCTGTGATGCCTTGGTGATATGCCGACAGAGAAGCTACCCTCCAGAAGACTGATCACCGTACATATCACACAGCTGACTACACTGTTGTGATCACCATCCTCTGCTTGCATTAGCACTTCTCTCAGTCTCACGTTCGCGGTGGAATCTAGAGTCCCTGCTGCAAGGAGGCCCTTTGCTTTGTTTTTCATGTGTGTTGGACTTGATTTATGGGAATGAAGTTAAGAGTCTCTTTATGATAGAGATCCTTTTAACCGACTGAATCCATTAATTCTACCACAGTCTTAAATGCATAACTCAGTCTGGCCATAGACCACATAGACCAGTTCCTTCTGGCACAACTGATATAAATATATGGGTAGACATGGGCAGAACAACAGTCTAAATCAAGGGGTGTAGGTGGCATAACAAACATCATGCTAATGAGATGATTTGTTCCTGCTGCTGCAAAGGAGAAAAAACAATGACAACTGGGTAGAATGAGAGTTTGGTGTGTCTGCTGTCTAAACCCTCTGAGGATACAGTGTCCACCTTTGTCCATTTTATTCTCACCTGAAGGACACATAATGCAACAGAAGTGCGATTGGATGCTGTGACCTTTAACCATTTAACCTTAAAGCGGGAGCATGTGCGGCATAAGCAGGGAAAACCTGCATCAGATCTCAGTGAACATCCATGGATGCCAAACAAAAGATTTTAAAACCACAGTTTTATTTATCACACACACACACACGCACGCACACGCACGCACGCACACACAGTAAAAGAAAACGGCTGGCAGACATCGCCACGCTCCGGACAACCTTGTGCTCGGTGTTTTGGAGTACAGCTGGGCACAGCGTCCCCTGCACTTGCTGACTATGAGGCTGAGCCCCCAGGCCAACGGCACTACTCACCACTTTGGGTTTGAAGGGTGGCTGGATCTCACGGACCTCCAGCCGCTCCCAATCGATGCGGCGGAAGAAGGCATGCTCCTTTATGTCCCGCTCCCCCTCGGGCCCACAGCCCAGTCGCTTGGATGGGTGCTTGGTCATCAGCTGAAAGAACAGGGTCAAGAAAGAGTGAGAGAGATAGAGAGAGGGACTCAGCTTTGAGACTGCATGTGGGCTATAGGCAGAGCCTTCAGCACGACACTCTGACCTGCTAGCCAGGCTACCATGGATATGATTGTGTCTTAGGGCAAGGAGGCTGTACTGAAGTCTCTGGCTTCTCTCTTCAAAAGGCAACGCCACGTACATACAAAACAATTTCAATATCTGAATGACTGCCAGTATGTACTTCATTTTAAAAGGGACATTAACGCTGAATGCTCTATGCAATACTCTCAATTCTTAAAAAGGCAGCCTCAAAACATACTGGATAATTTAAAATGATCTAAAATGCAGAGAAAACTAAATCTATTTCTGAGCCAAGACAGCCTGTATTATAAATACCAATCATGGCATTAATAATTCATGCACATTTCATCTTGAGATAATGCTCCATTTACTTTGCCTGTTGGATAGCATTAGCATAATTTTGGCAGACATTTCAGAGTGCCCTCTCTCACACAGGCCGGGCGCGAGAATTGACTGGCAGAGAGCGTCCGTACTTCCTGCTAGGCGTCCGTGCTGATAGCCAGACACAAGCTGGGCCTGTGAAGTGATTTCCCAGCATGTATTTACATCCGGAGATTAACTGGAGGGAAGGGAAGTTTGTTACACGTCATATGCAGAGCACGGGCTTAAGCCATTTCCCTGGATTAATGTACGTAACACTTCATATTTTCAATTTAAAAACAAAACAATATGCTTCTGCCTGCTGTTTCCAGGTATTCTGTATAGATGCGGTTTTTACAAACACCCATGACATAGAAAGCTTAGGTATCAAGCCTGACACCCACTGTCCCCTCTTCAGTCCTAAAATGCAATGCCGACAGATAATATGTGTATAGTTTGACATGTAAATGAATTCAGATACCTTCTGCATAAAGACAATTAATAAGAAAAACAAAACATGACAGGTGTTTCAGCACTGTGGAGTCACAGTTGAGAGGCAAAGAGTCACAGCTGAAAGGCGCTGGCCCATTGGGTGTTAAAACACAGGGAGGGCTGACAAGCTGACCGGATGTGTGCCGTATCCTCCTTTTCCTTGCAGTCACAGCTGCTGGCACCTGAATCGCAATTCACAGCTATTTTCATGGACCTGCACACTCCTGCTCATTGGAAATCATGTGTTTGGTCTCAGCTCACTTGAAAGCTGAAGAAGAATTTTTAAAACAAAATTCTGCTTGCTTGACTGCATCTAAATATTTGCTATATAGAGAAAAAATTATAATAATTCTTATCCTGCTACCCCACTGTGTCGCTACTTTCAGTTCTAGCAATGCATATACAGACCTGGGTTGAATACAATTCAGGACGCGACACATTTTTGATGTGTGTGTTCATTTCAAGCAAAGAAAGGGGCTCCAAAGGAGAGCAAGCAGATCATATAAAATGAATGCAGCTGCCAGAGATGAAACGCAGAAGTCATGGTCATAGTTGGGTCTGTCTGCAGTCCTCAGACCCACATGGACCTGTAAGCAAAGGCATAGGGTAGGGGTTATGTGTGAATGTCACACACAAAGGCACGGGATCCATCTTTGCCCTTGCCTGCACATAAGGCATCTTTCAGTCAGCAGTTAAAGAACATGGAGATTCTGGGGGTGGGGCCACATCTCTGTTGCTGCTCAGATGAGCCAACTGCATCTTGGGTACTAAGAAAACAAGTAACAGGTAACCTTTGTCATCTCCAAACCAAAAGGTAAATACAAAAAACAACAGTTTTTGATATTAATCCAATGAGAACAATTAAAGCGAAGGATTAGTGACAGACAGTGCTGACAGAGTTTGGAGAACCTTACTGTGCCACACCTACTTCACTCATATTCATGAAGGTCTGTGTCTGGGAGACACTGAGTGAGCACCAGAGATTTAAGCGCCATCTGAGATGCTAGAAGCACAGAAAGCCTACGCGTTCACATGGAAATCCATTTCCAAGGTGAATGGCATGGTTTTTAAAGTGCTTCTAGGTCATGTGACCAGAGCAGGTCATTCAGGGTATTGAGTGAAACACTAATCAGATTTTTGATGGCGTAGAAAAGGACTGCTTTTTCATGCATGGGTAAGACACAAAACCTCAACTGCTCCAGTAAGATATCGAAGTGCATACTCAAGTGCAGATTTGAATAGTAAATGTTGGTTGGGCAATGATGTCTGAACACCTGCCGTCAAAATTGCTAACACGTTGTCAGATTACACTAGACCGCCCCCCCCACCCAGAGGCAACAACATGGTTTCACATTCTTACATTATTTTGCAGACAAGTCTTAGCAGATATTTTCTTCTATAATTTCTGACAGTCTACAGTCTGCTTTTCAGCCTGTTCTTCACAGATACAGACCAGTGTGACCAAAGACTGAAGCTTTAGCTCTGCATGACAGAAAGACAAGTAAAACAAATGGCTCTGAATGATAATTCGTGTAGTCATGTGACTTCTGTAACACAGTCTTGAATGTCAGTATCTCAAATGGCAAAAAACAGTCTGGAAACAAAATTTTAAAAATTTAATAAAAAATTAAAAACTGAAGTGTGAATTAACTGATGTGCTTCTTTAAAAACAGATGCACTCTCTTGCATGCATTCTCTCCTGGGCCAAAGTGGCTACAACTACTATATATTCATTAAATTCTGATAAGAAAGAGATGGCTCAGTTCTTCCCCAATGACCTGGGGTTTTGGGCCCAAAATCTGCATCCAAATGAATACAGATGAGCCCTCTCACTCTGTTCTGGACCAGGCCAGGCACCACATCACAGACGGGACGGGCACTGCTGGGCACCACGCGAGCACAGAGCAATTAGAACGCCAACATTCAGGTCGTGGCTTCTGCCACATGGCGGGACATAAATGGTCTAGAAACTCCTCCGCTGTCCCTGGTGCCTCCCGAAGCAGGTCAGTTGCGTGCGCCAGGCCATGCCACGGGTGTCTCCCGCAAGCTGGGAGCTGGCCAATCTTTATTGCGCTACCCACTGAACAGCTGGAGAGAACACGGCACGACCGAACGTCACTTCAGATTCACAGAAGCAGCACGTGAAAACATTCACATGATCAGACCACTGTAGAAGTCTACTAATTAGCAGCCTTTCAACAGCAACACAATTACATAGATTTATGATTGCCCACAAGGAAAAGTGACACTGCAGCCTGGGTGAACATTTTGTTCCATCCTTCTGGATTCAGGGCTATCGGTGCGACTCTGTTGCAGTACACAGAATCCCCAGGCTTTCAACACCAATTCTTTTCTAATTTGACTGCACTTATTTTTAATGACATACATGGGACTTTTCACCATACTGAATAACTGTAATACATTTTACAGTGCCCGTCCCCCACCGGTGTTTAATTACTGTTTTACAGCGAGCTATCAAGCATTAATATGATATTATATTTATGCAAATAAATAATCACATGTTCAGCTCATGAAAAACTGGACAAACGCTCGTGACAGACCAGCATACGTTACTTGTCACGTATGAGCACAGTTGAAGCCTTAGAGTACCACTTTGATTAAAACTGCGATCGTTCAAAGTAAAGTCCATGACAGGTAGGGATATAACAAAGTTGCAGACATTATTAAGTGTCTTATCAATTTATGAACTTTATCTAAATTGGATCTCTCAGTTTGTGAATCTGCCCTGAGACGCACCTTTTGTGGTGGCTAACAGATGCCCTGTCAGTCTGCATTTTGCACAGGCGCAGTAGTGGCTGCACCCTGGAGGCCCTCGCATCGTCACAGTATTAACCTGCTTGTGTGTCACCAGCACACCGCTCAGTTATGTGGTTTCTGCTGCCTGTCTCTGCCAACAATCTTACCACCTGTATTGTCTAGACTTTGAGCTTGTTTCGTCTGTTGCAGTCAATGACGTATAGAAGGGCTCCTCCCAGCTCCAGGTTCTCGCATTGACTTGGGGGCGAGACATTTGGAGTGTCAGTGCTGGAAAGGGGGTGTCAGTGCTGGAGCATAACACTGAAATTTAGCAGTGTTATGGCAGTTACACAAATCAGCTGTAGATGACGGGCAGTTCCGATGGAAGTCAACAAGACAGCACAGGTAGTGCACACTTACACAGCACAGGTAGTGCACACTTACACAGCCAGGATATTTCGTTATTTTTCGTTATTACCTCCCAAAATGTTTCCAGCTGCTTTTGCTTTCACCTACCTTTCGTTGACTGCCATATTACATGGAAAGCATGAAAAGATCTGACAAAATTTAACATCGCAAAGACCTGCAAGTTTAATAATGGTTTCTATATTTATTTAGATACACTGTAGTGGAAGAACTCAGTCCTCCAGTCACCTGTTACCAGGTGTTTTGGCCAGGTATTAGGTGTAGTAGTAATTTGTTTCTTCAGTGATTTGATATTTTAGTGTACAATATGTTATTAATCGGGCAAAGTGGCAGGTTTGTGATCTGTGCTGAGGTATGGATTATAATTAACAAAAAAACCTCACAAAGCTCACATGCAGCAATATTAGATTTAGAAACAATGAAAACCAAACGATTAATCATTCATCACCAGTGTTATTATACAACTTCCCACCATTCCCTGGTCTCCAATGGCAAAAGAGCTTGGGACTGGAGATGCACTCAATGGCGAATGCAACTAATGAATGTTCCCAGCTCTTGTTGATTTTTATGGATTTCTCTCATGAATGACACCAGATGTCTTCTTTGCTAATGGTTCTCAAAGGCTTTAGATTTGTGGAATTAATCACTGACATTCACCCACTGCTGCCTCATAACGTAACGTTCATTGTTTGCATGGGAGGAAAGGAGGCACACAAGCCGCTCTAAAAGCTGTACTTGCGTTCTTACACAAGGCAACGTTTTTAAAATCAGACACTTTGTTAACAACAATAGTGTTAACTGGCATTCAGGCTTTCCCAAGAGGCATCCT
This sequence comes from Chitala chitala, assembly GCA_025773905.1. Classification (NCBI taxonomy): domain Eukaryota; kingdom Metazoa; phylum Chordata; class Actinopteri; order Osteoglossiformes; family Notopteridae; genus Chitala; species Chitala chitala. The sequence continues at coordinate 52,053 of JABJVR010047488.1, read as the reverse complement.
CCCTGACACCAGTGTTCATGAACAAGGGACAGCGTAGTATCACACAGGGAGTCGAAGGGTTGGAACTTACGCCTTTGCAGATGGACACGGCCTCTTTGGACATGGCTTTGGGGTAGGACACGTTGTGCTCCATGATGGACTGGAAGAGCTCATCCTCGTCCTCTCCATCAAACGGGGGCTAAGAGAACCAAGGAAACAAGAAAACGCTAAGAAACAAATTCACAGCCCTTTGCAGTGGCTAAACATGAAATGGGTGTTTTCCAATGAAAATTTAAAGCTAGTTTGTTCAGATATGATGAAAAAAGGGGGGAAAGCTAGTTTTTAAGGGTAGTTGATTAGATAGAGGCCAAATGAAGCTTAACGTATTATTACATGTATAATAAACAGAAACGCCACAACTGCTAGTGTATAATCAGCAAAATGACACGCCTGGTCTCAAAGAAACGCTTAATTAAAAGACCAAGGCTGTATGAGACAAATATACAATTAATATGTTTTATAAAGAACACCATGTTACATGCATTTGTTGAAGAGAACTGAGCATTGAGATGACTGCTTCATTTCTCCTAGGGTTTCTAAGGCTATTTTCAAAACTGTTGAAGTAATACAAAAGCAAGCCTGTCTCTGCCAAAAACAGCTCCTTGGTGACAGCATAATGTATTTATATGTCTTTACCACGCTGTACAGTTTAACCCGTTAATAACGCCCTGTACCAATAAAATGACTCACTCAGACATTCTCTATTTTAGCAATGACAGGCTGAGTTTGAGAGAGGCGATCCTGGTCAATTCTGTGAGGTTCTTTAAAATGAGCTACTCAACGGGAGTGTGACATTATAGCAGCATTAGAGACCGCACAGCGGCTGATGGCTAAAGCCATCCAGACCAGCTTCCACTCGAGATCCGCAGAGCTCATGCTGTGTCGGGTACAGATGGATTCTAAAGAGGAATCAGGAGGCAAGAAGATCTGCTCTTCCTCAGACTTAGAGGCTGACTCCTGCTCTTCAGTGTGAGCTGCAGCAACAGGTGAGGGAGGTAGGAAATGGTCCCTGGGTTACCCCCCATCTCGTGTCTCGTGCCATGAGCCCCCCCCGCCCCCCCCAGAGAATGTGATGGAAAGAAAAATAAACAGTTGGTTAACGACATCATCCCACCCAGTTGTGGCTTGACATGCACTTCGTTTATGGGTAAAGTGGGAGGGGAGGGGCATCGCTAACGAAGATGCAAGAAGTGAATGTGAGACAAGGACAGAGCGAACAGGCGAGACATATAAATGGGCAGAATAACGACCTTCACGCAGGCAGCCAGTGTTGGGTTATGTAGCTCATTCATTCTGCCCTTAATATCTGTCTACTTTCTCAGAATGTGTACTTGCACTTGCCAAGTGCGGAGTGCATTTTTTTTTCATCTGTCGGACTGCTCCGTTGCCAAGGTCCCTTTGGCAAGGGATGCCACTGCCCTCTTCTTTACATGGCAGTGGGGAGTATGTGGGTGACACAAATACAGACATGCACATGCACTCACACATACACGCGCAGATGGATGCGCACACACGCATGCACACTCAAGGCTGGGCATGAAGCCCACCCCCCCCCCCAGCTTTGCCGCAGGGCTTATGGGATCCGGAGACCAACGTGTCCATTAGAAATAAGTTAGACAAGGAACAATGATGGTCCGTGCTTGCTCAGCACATTGAGTCTGGCTACTGCATCGCTCAGCCAAACAGCAAACTCTCCAGGGGGGGTGATGAGGTGCCGTCATTCTGCATGAACACGGATCTGCTGTGTGCCTCAACACTCAGCCGCTCTTCAGCCCCCAGAAAGTGGGGTGGAGGTGGATTTGAGAGATGTGCGCTAAGGTGAATGCATTACCAGTCCCAAAAATCTTTGTCATTTGGCACATTGTTGACCTACACTAAGTTTAGGTGCATGTCAGACCAAAGAAGAGTGGAGGAGACTGAATGCACAACAGCGTGTTTAACTGTTGTTCAAACTACATAATATGGCTGGTAGTATCTTCATTATTGCAAGCAGACCTTAGGAGAAAGCGCAGCATGCCTGCATTAACGGTAAACACTAAAGACTACACAATACTCATTTAATGTTAATTTCTACAGGGCCCTTTTGTCAAACAGCCAAATCCATCTAAACTGAAGAATTCTGTGGCACACCAACTTACCCAGATAACAGCTGTATAAACTTAATAATCTAAATTAGATTCATAGCTAAATGATTATTAAACTTCCATAATAATTTGTCTTCCTTAAGAAAAATTCCCTAGACACAGCTAAGCATCATTTTGAAAATAATGCACCGCATTTTATTAACTCTGATTTATAAATAGCTGTATAGATACATATCTGCAGTAAAAATGAGAACAACAACACAAAGATACTTCATGGAGACAATTTCTTTTTGTCAACCGCCTCATCAGTACACAGATTGCAATAAACATCTTTTAAAATGGTTGTTTTGGTATATTTTTTTAGTTTTAACTTTCTCTTTTAATGTGATTTATAGCATTTAAACTTAAAATGTTTTAGTAGGAATAAAATTTATGCTCTTAACAGAGCCCCTTAAAATTACACCAGTTTTCATTTCATTTCTGTTTGGGCCTGGTACGACATCAAAAGTGTGCTCTACTGTGTCCAATGATTTACTGGAGAGCCTAAATGCATGCATGAATGAATGAATGAATATACGTTTTAGGAAAAGTGGCTAGATATAGCAACTGTCTTGTTTCAGATTGTTCTTAATGTAATCATCTTAATTGCCGATTTGCCAAGTGCCTCTGTGGGAGTGGACATGTATATGAGGACAAACAGCCGAGTGCCTTTGTAGGAGTGGACATGTATGATATGAGGATAGTCAAGTGGCTCTGTGGGAGTGGACATGTATGATATGAGGACAAACAGTCAAGTGCCTCTGTGGGAAAACATGGTGTAGGGTGCAGGGCGTACCTGTCCAGCCAGCATCTCATATAGGAGAACCCCGTATGCCCACCAGTCCACAGACCGGTTGTACGGCTGGTATGCAATTATCTGTAGGGAGACATAAAAAACTGTCAGGATTGGATGTAAAACCTCAAACAACCAGAGCAGTTTCTGAAACACGTAGACAAAAAAAAATCTTGCATCCACATATGACTTTGAGTCATTGATGTTAAAGCTTTGCTAAAAGTGTTATGTGACAGTCAAGGTAAAACATTTTGACGCGTTCTCTCCACACTTTCCCAGTTAGCAGCGAGCATCCTCTTATGTTCGCACCAGCCTGTCATTAATTGCAGAGAAAAGTACAGCCTTTGCTCTGCTATTTTCATCCACTGACTTTACATGGAACCCCTTTATGATCATACGTGTAATTAAGTAGCCATAGTAAGAACTATTTCCTCTTCAAAGCCAAATTAGCTCTAAAAAAAAAAAAAAAGAAAACCTTCCTGCACAAGTTCATAATCAGCAAAAGCCAAGGAATGATGACAATCTAACCTTGTGATTGTAGTATAATAACTTCCAATTTCTCTGTTCATATCAGCACACATTAACAAAAAGACAACAAGAGCGCCTTCCATCTGGACACAGATGTATGATGAACTGAAAGAAATACAGTAGGAGACGAGCACTGGAACGGCCCTCACAGGGAAGAGAAACACTGCAGCTCGTCAGTGAGAGAATGAAGAAGACACTTCACAACCTGCCACTTATAACATCCATGTGCCTGTACAACTTCTGCCTCAGACCACCACCTCAGCTCCGCAATGTATTAAAGCAGAAAACAGGCATGTCACATACTGAAAAAGTGCCAGGACTGGGGATATCTTGGGAGAAGGGAAAATTCGGGACACAATTGATACGGCCATAAATGAGTTATTTAAAGCTGCCCTCATACAAAACTGCACAAATTTTATTCACAGTGTTTACTTTTCAAGCTGTGAGAGGGCCTACTGATGTATCTGGAGCAAAGTGTGGGGAAAAAAGGAAGTTAAACTTACTCCATGCAGCTGTCATTCTACTAAACAGGTTACTAACTGAACACTTAAGTAAGGCTACGGATGTGTGCGAAAGGTCAAAACTGCAGCGTATGGTATACTTAACACCGTTATGTGTGTGAGTGTAGGAAAGGTGGAGTGTGGTTGTTGGGAGGAGTATTCTTTCTGTTGTCACATAATATAAAATAAACAAATTATGTAAACAGTCAGGAACTGACAGGTTTTTGGCAGAGCCCATCACCAGAACACAAGTATTCACTATTTCCACTGTTCATCATGCATGTCATGGTGCAGACAGATGAGGCACAGCTACATGGTGCTCTGACAGGCTCACAAGCTGCTCGGTTCTTTGACAATGTCAGCCGTGCCCTGTCATCCTTAGTTAGTGCTTTAGCAAGAACCCTGTGTTAGGCTCCTGATGTGCAGTTATTCCCTTCTCCTGCACTGTTAAATCCACAACAGCCTTCCTTGGGCCTTGTGGGGTTGTGTTAGTCACACATCTCGAAAAGCTGCAGTCCCTCCGTGTGACAGAGCTGTTTGTCAAACCGCAGAATGTTCTTGAAATGGGAGAACTGGAGGTACGACCGAATTCCATAGGTAGTTCCTGGGATAATTTCCCCTTTGGCACTAAATCTGCTCTGGTTTATTGTAGACACTAATTATACATATTTTGTATAATACATTTTTATATAAAATACATTGTTGGGCATTTGTTCACCTGCAGCTCACTCTCACATTCCAAGAAAATTGCGTAAGTATCTAATAGGAACTAACTGCCTGCTTGTGAAATCCATACATGAAATGAAATGTAAAAATGACAAATGACACAAAGAGGACTTTGCCGTTGATGTAGGACATGTACAGGAGTTATGAACAGCAAATTCGTACAGGCACATCCTTCCCTTATAAAAGCTGCCATTTTAATTCGTTCTTAAACGTAAAGATAAATAAGGTTAATGTCTGACTCACTAGATTTCTGGATGTACAATTTAAAGTAAGAGAGAGCGAGACAGATAGATAGAGAGAGAGAGATGAAGGTGAATCCAACAGGGAACAAAAAGAAAACCTTTTGTTTGTAAAACTTTTCAAATCAGCCCATACTTGAAGTCCACTCAGCTTTACGCAGCAGGGGGGTGACTGAAGAGACAGGCTTCAGCGTTTTCCGGAACACACTCCTGACAGGAAAGCGGACGACCTTCGGGCTGAGCCCCATCAGACACAAATCCCCCGTGTCTGAACCAAGGTAAGCAGCGAGTCTCCAGATGGCAAAACGTGCGAGCGCCCAGCACTCAGACGTCTGTGGCCCTGCATGCTGATGACTCAGGCCCGTAGGGCGGAGGGCGGAACCACGCAAAAGGAGCCAGGGAGGGAGTGGGGGGGGGGCAGACTGTGAAGCTGAGCCACAGACCAGAGTCCGTCCCCCTGGAACACAAACATCTTTTTCCTCCTCCCTTCTTTGCTGCTCTCCGTTATCGCTGAATTTCATATGAGGCATCATCAATCATAGAGGAGGACACACATACTGTACTAAGAAAACCTCTGAGAGAAGTTGCATAATGACATGCAGATGGAGAGGATGGCTGTACAAGCAGACTGAGCAGATGGCTGCAACAAAGAATAAGAGAGAATAAATCACAAGTTAAGGATAAACTCTCAAAGGGTCATAATGGGAATATGTTTCATCCTTACAACTGATTAAAAAAAATCTCAACACCTCTACATCAGCCCACATGCCATCTTCAGCCTTAATTTAGCAGGCAGCTATGTCCAAAGAACGACTCCAGTCAAAGCAAAAATGAAATAAGTAGTTTGAAAACAAACCATCCCCCGCCTACTACACATGGGAAATTTGTAGAAATACATCTCCCCAAAAAAACACACTTTAAAGGTGTAAAAAAACCAGAAAAACCCTAAACTAACAGGGAAGCACACTAAACTATTTAGATTAATACTTTATATTACAAAAATGAAAACCACACTTGGTGGAAGATCAATCTGGGGACATCAGAGAGAGACCTCTTATGCCCCCGTGTCCCCTGCGCATTTGATGTCAGTCGCGGTCACGCCGACAATCTAACAGCACCTTGCCACAGACTCAGGTTCTTCGTTTGTTTGGGAACTTTCTTGTAGCAGGAATCGTGTTTGTTCACAGGAGGAAGCATAATACACTGAGGTGGAAGAGGAAATGAGGAAAAGAATAACATCTGTTCTTTAACCTCGAGATCATCAGTGTCCACTGGAGAAGTTTCAGCTTCTACCCACAGAGTGGAGAATTTCCACATGCCCCAGGGAGGCATGTTCTGCTCCCATAACCGTAGAAGGCACTATGGATAAGGGGACACAGACTTGTGCTAAAAAGCCGCTGTTTTCCTACTGGCGGCTTACTCTGTTGGTAGTCCAGCGGAGCACGACACGGACCATCACAGTGGTGTCCCAAAAGAGCAGAGAGCAGCGGGGTACCATCACAGAGGCGCCCGGTCCCTGCTCGTCAACGTGATGACAGTGATTGAGACGGACACTGTGTGACCTCTGCCACTGCCTTCTCAATTTGTTTTCTTTCATGTCTTCCAGAGTCCCATTAAAGAACACCGCCTCAAGTTACAGTGGCTGCCTGACACAGCATATGTGTGTGTGTGTGTGTGTGTGTGTGTGTTACCATGTACATGTCGACAGTGCTGGAGAACTCCCTCATCAGAGTAATGTTACGTGACAGATCTGGATCATGCTTTCGGCCACTTAAGGCTCTCGATACTCACAGTCAATATGGGCTCCCCAAACGTAAGGGGGAGGGGGGTGCATTACAGAACAGGTCAATAAACAGTCTTGGAAAAAAAAAGGAGTAGCAAAAAATAACAAAACAAAAGTACAGTGTCTCATGTCACATGTCTGACTTATCACTGGTTTGCTATTACTTTGGCCTGAAGTTAGTGGAGAAGGAGAGTCCCACTTGAACAACACAAAGAAGGAAACAGGGAAGTTCCTCATGACTGAAAGCTTAATGTGGTCCTAGCTATAAGAAGGAAAAAACAGGTTTCCATAACACAAGCTTAACACCATATGCCAACAGTTCATTCAATAGATTCGTATAAAAATGCGAAACCTTAAGAAGGCCTTTGTTAAGCGAGCTCAAAGGGAGGAGGATTTCTCCATTGGCACGAGTGCAGCAGCCAGCTCTGAAGACGTTCTCTTTGATGTTCCCACTCAACTCCAGAGCGGTCAACAGGAGCCCTGGCCCTTGTTATAGCAGTGTGGCGAAGGTCACGATGGATGTACAGCAGGAGACATCAACAAGTTTGGGTTGGTAGTAGGGGGGAATAGGACTCCAGACTGGTCCATCTGCTACGCTTTCTCCAACTCACAGCAGCAGAGACGCAGACAAGAAATGGCGGATGAGCCATTCAGACGTTCACCACAGCGAAAGGTTTACCAGACACATAACCTGCTGGAGTTTCACAACCAAACCTGATGAAATGTCTTCCTCTTTCTATCCCCCTACTGTCTCTGTGCATGCCTGTCAAGATGCTTCAAGACACTTTTCTGTCATTAATGAAGAAAAAACATACTTCATACTGCAGATGAAATTTAAAATTCTTAAACATTACAAAAAGGCTGGGATGCAGAAGTATCCTGGTTTGAATCCAAGCCCAGTCACCAGGTGTGTCCTTGAGCAAGACACCCAGCGCTAGCTCACTGTAACCCGTATATGAAATGTAAATCGCTTTGGATAAAAGCATCTGCCAAATGAATAAAAATGTAAATGTAAAAATGTAAAAGAAAAAAGTGCAAAAAATAATGTAAAAAATATATAACAGTATAAAAATTTTAATGCATCACAATTTATCATAAATTTTTAAACTGATTGTTATTGAACATTACAGACACAATAAGGTTGACCGGTAACGCACCTATTTGCTTTTCTTCATTGTAGATGTGCTCATTAAAGCCAAACCACAAAAAAGACACAATTTTAAAAATACTGCTTTACAGTGGAAAAGATCTTAGTAGAACCAGCTGGTGTGTGTACTAAGTGAAAACAAGACAACAGAGGCAGGTTTGGGGAGGGGGGGGTCACGTGCGTGTCCTCCATCCAATTCCTTCAGTGCAACTGGGGCAGAGAGCGAGTGGCAGGCGTCTGTGGCTGCCTTTTTTCGCCTGGTTAAGCGCGCTGACCCCTCCCATAGTCTGCTCCGTGCAGAGATACACGGTGCAATCCCACACAGACAACAACCGCAACGTTTTTTCCACATAAAATCCCCATGAATTGCTATGTAGGTCATCTAAATGGCAGTAAAGCAAGCAGAGGGGTAGGGGGGTTGGTAGTGGCCTGGCAGTCGTGGGTCTGACCCGGAGGAGCTGATGCGTACGTGCCAGCGGTGCATTGCAGCTGAGATACCAAAGACATACCGCAATAAAGGAGAAGTAGACCTGCGATAACCGGGTCAGGGAATTTCTGTGCCCACCAGGCTCTGTCACACAGCCTTCATCTTATTCAAGATCAGGCTGTTAGGAGGATGCACTCCAGAAAGCAGCACAAACAGGAAGAATAGAAAGAGTGACATGGGTATTGCTGTAAAAGTCTAATGTGATGTGTGGTCTAGTTGCCCAGGCCTTCCTCCTCCTCATCCTCCTGCCACTACAACAGTTTACTAGCACAGTGCCCATGGAACCAGTCGACCTCAACACTGCTTTTTAAAGGAATCAATGTGTTTCTGGCCGGATACTAACAACAAACAGAGCAGCTGAGCACGCAGCCCATTCATTCCCACCTCTCCGAATATATAACATGATTTACTTGTAAAAACACTGGTTGACTTTCAACCTTGTCCTACAATCCAGAATTAGAATTACAATTCATTTATTTCTTCTAACATGGCAGCATGTAACGTTACCATATTTCTCTTAAAAAAAAATAAAAAATACAGAGAGTTAGCATGGTCTGGCTGGCTCAGTGTGTCATGCACCACACTGTTTGCAGCTGGTAAACCTGTGACAGCGCAGGCCCCAGGGCTGTGAGAAGACACAATGAGCAAAGTGAAGGAAGTGTGGAGAAGTAGACATGGTTCTGCTGGTATACACATGCTCCTAGCCACACCCTGCTGTATTCTGTCCCTGAGAGGGAGCAGTGGGGCTCAGAAATAAAAAAACGGTGGGGGGGTGAAGCATGCCCATACCAGTCCAGGACATCAGTAGCACTCAGTGTCAGGAGAGGACATGCAGCATGGAGTGAGATCCTGGGGCCTGTGCATGTAGCTCTCCCGTGTCACCACCGAGTGGTCAGCCTCTCAGCGGCTGCCCACCTTTGGGTGCTTTGGTAACATGCCTAGAGGGGGATTCTATTTGACCTCTGTCCCCCCCCCCCCCTTCAAAATTTCACTAAGCTCAACTAGGACATCCCCAATACAAGGCCATGTTGTACTTACCTCAGGGGCGATATAATCTGGGGTCCCGCAGAAGGTGCGTGTTGCAACTCCCTCAAACATGTTCTCCTTGCACATGCCAAAGTCTGCTATCTTGATGTGGCCTTCTGAGTCCAGCATGACGTTATCCAACTTCAGGTCTCTGAAACCAACATTGTGCCAGGTTATGGTGTAGGAACTCAAGTCCCAAAACGAATCTTATGGGAAATACCTGCTTAGGAGTCAGACTTCATGAACTATGCCTGGACAAAGCAGAAGTCTTTAAAAAATGGCAGAGATTATTCTGTAAACTGAAAGAGCTTGTATCACCAGTTCTAATTAAGAATTTTACGACAGAGTTCTCAATAATAGCACAAGTTTAAACGTAGATTCCTTTTGATCCAAATGTTCCTATTAGATATGCTATTTGGTAAATTAACTTCAAAGGATCTTTTATAGAAAGATACATGACGGTGCACTATGTGTTCTTTTCTGTCAGACTACACCCACCTGTAAATGATCCCCCTCTTGTGCAGATAAAACAGCCCAACAGCAATCTCTGCTGCATAGAACCTGCAATGACAGGCAGGGAATTAGCCAGGGCCGCTGTCAATCATAGTAAGAAATCCCTGAAACATCGGATTCCATTAACTCGGATTGGATTTCTGAAAAAGAAGCTTATGAACCTTTATGTCGTATTATTGTAAACATTCACTGTACACAGATGCAAAATGTACAGAAAATTCCTGGCTTTTTTGACTCTTGTTTAAAAAAAAAAAAAAAAAAATCAGTTTTTTTATTGGGAAAAATTACTTTCTGGTCAAGGGGAACCTATGTCCAATTCCTCCCCTATGTCACCAGCTTTCAGAAGAATTTGTGCCAGACCATTAACCACTCATATTGGCCACAGAATACGCAGTAAATGCGCTACACTTCTGTATGAATACCAGTTGATGGGCACCAGCCAGGTTGAATCAGAACTGTTTAAGTGGCGCTGCCAAATCAAGAAGAAAATTTTACATAATTCCTTATGGCTAAAAAAAACCCTTTAAGAAGCAGGGATGTCTGCACATGCATAAAAAACACACGTACAACTTTCTCCATACGCTGCTGCATGTCAATGAAACTGTCCTAATTAGGAGCAGAGCAGACATTTTTAAGGCCTGATGTCCATGTCAGACAGCTGCTCAGTTATGGGTTTAGTCCAAGTGATAAACTGCTAATGCTCTAACTGGCTCAGTCTGCCTGGCACTCAGCATGGCCAACGCCTATTGGCAGGCGGCCGATCAGAAAGGGAAAAACTTACACTGCCTGGGGCTCCTTGAACTTCCCAACTTGCTGGATGTGGTACATCAGGTCGCCTCCATTCACGTACTCCATCACAAAGTACAATCTGTCCTGGGTGGGAAACAGACAAATTTTATGATTAAACAGCATGACTCAATGAAGCTGTAATACACCTGAAGAGGTGCATCATTTTGTTAATCAGCGTACGTAGTATAATATATACCCAATCTGGTTATTGACTACAAAAACAATGTACATTACACTCAGACTGCAAAAAAAAAAAAAAAAAAAACTTTCACATAAAATATCTTTCAGCCTTCACAGCACAAATGAATACATTTCATCTTTCATACACATTTTTCAGCTGAGCAGAATACTTTTTCTCTGGCTGTCAGATAACAATTAGCAGAGAACAGCTTACAAGAGCATTAGAACATTAAGTAAATAATGAAATGGCAAGAGACGTTCAGTCCGCATTAGATATGGATGATGATTTGAGCCATAGACGCTCCTGTGTATAGCACAGACGAAAAAGAAGCACACAGCGCTTGATTTATAGACCTCTTTTTTTCTTTTCTTTTTTTTTTTTTTTTGGAGAGCGGTTCCAAATTCCAAGCCATAAAAATAACACAATATCCTTAGAGCACAAGTGAGAATTGGACATCACCAGAGAAGCTTATCTCCTGTTTAATGAAGTATTGTGCAAACCCACCAAGGTGCAAGCCAGGGACCCATCTGTTACCTGTCTCAGTTCCCAGCTTCAAAAGAGAAGCTGCCGTCTCAGTTATGCCAACTGATTACAGCCATTTACTGGTAACCAGGCAATTACTGGTCCATGTTCCGTTACTTGTGTAGGCTGGGGAATAGTTAAGAAGGGGTGAAGTATAAAACCTTTACTTGACAGCTCTCTTTTCAGGCAGACGTATATGGCAATCTTCAAAGATGCTTCTGTTGATAATGAGCTCCTACACTACTGGGCCACGGTACCGGATGTGTCACACCATCATGTGTCACAGAGTCACCGCGGCCTCAGATCGTCACATGCACACAGGCGTCACTGCGCTTCCCGAGCTTTAGCGGAGAAAAATGTCTGTGCGGCACCATCCCAGAAGCCACGACACAAAAAATAACATGTTATTTTAGTTTTTTTTTTTTCAAAACACAAAAACAGGAAGAGAGGAAAAGCGGATTCGTCATCACTCAAGGTTGATGAACAGCGTCTTATCGGTTCCATTATCTACCTCATATACAGGCTCTCTCCTCTTGTAATGTACTTTGATTTGGCTAATGCTTGTGCCTGATTGCACCGCAATGACGATACTACCTTGTTATACAAGAAGCTGCTGTTGCTTTAAAAAGTATAAAAGGAGCACAGATGGCTTAGAAAACCACCATGAATACGTGGTGACCCTCATGACTCCAGATCAGCAGAGGACGACACAAACAGTTCCTGTGTTTTAATGTAGGGTGGCAGACAAATACCACGTACAAGCTGTGTACATCTGTCTCATTCTGTCCATTTCAACATCACTACCAACACAGAAAAAGTGGTTCATATTACCAGCCTCCATATGTATGCATTCAGAGCCCAAATGTCATTGGTTTGAATGGAACCTCACTTGGAACAAGGACAGCAGATCCACCAGTGGGTGGTGTTCACTAGGAGGTGCACACAGGAAGAAACCAGGTGAGAATGGTGCTAGAATCCTTTGTGAGACCGTTCTGAAATGGTTAACTGTGTGCTCATATACTATAGTACTAGTGGGAAATGAAAATAGCACACAAAATTGTATAATGTGCTTGTGCATTGTTTTATGCTTATAACCAGGTAACCTTAGACTTACAGCTTGGTCATTTGGCCTACAAGGCCATAATACCACGCCATGGATTCCTATGGAATTTCCACTCAAAGTGTGCATTGTTTCTTTCGAGGCCCATGGTTAAACACAAGGAGGATCATTACAGTACCTTCTACCAAAGTACCTTGAGCCAAAGGCAGAAGGCTGATTTTGCTGTTGTGTCATCAGTCCTAAGGCCATTTATTCAGGACCCAACAATGAAGAACAAATGCTGGGTTGGTAAAACAGTACCTCTATACTTGAATGATTGGATAGGATGGCTAGGAAGGCTGGTTTACTGAAACAAATTACCTTGGAGAGGCTATGAAAAATATTGACTTTTAGATAGCATTTCAAAAGTTACAGCCATTGACAAACTAATGACTGGAACTCACCAATTTGGTATTAAATCAGGTTGAACTAATTGATACTCATATAGTCGGTCCCTTATGTGCAGTATAAGTTATATACAATACCATGATTTGACTGAAATAAATCGGGCTCTTTAAACGCTGTATACTTCAAGTATTCTTTAAGTTTGAATTCTTAAAGCTGTTTAATAAAATATGCTTTGTTGACAGCTGTTAAATCAGACTGATCGGTGGTCTGCCCCTGGTTCTTCTACTGCTAAATGAAATGATGAGTAAGAGAAGATTGCATGATTAATGATTAAAGAGGTTTTAAAGGAGCAAAGATTAAAAAGCCTACAAAGGAGCACAAAAATCCCGTTTGCACATGCATATGCACAAACCTGCATACACACAACATACAGAATCTATGCCCACACAGTCAGAATTTTGATTTGGACATTAATGAAATGGTTCAATACCATGAAGGCCAACAAAAGGGGGGGAATACAGCAGAATTGTCTGGAGGGCTTCCTATTTTTCCCCAGAAGCCTCCAGAAACCGGTGATGGTTGTATATCATGGTCTTTAACGTGCCTCGAGGAACAAAGCTGTGTTTGGAAAAACCCTGCCTGAGAGACAGATGGCTAAAATGCAGGTCTTACCACAGTCTGGAAGCAGGAGTGCAGCTGGGTGAGGAAGTGTGGCCTGTCCTGTTGGGCTAGGACCCTCTTCTCCACCATAGCGCATTCCACGTCATCGTCCTGGATCACCACGTCTTTCTTCAGGATCTTGATGGCATACAGCTCCTCTGTGGATTTCATCTCTGCCAGCATCACCTGCAATGAGAAAACTAGCAAAGTTAAGATCTGTTGTCCACTCAGGCTGTGGCAGTTCAAGGGACAAGGTAGGAGGAAACTTAGCTGGAGCTTGTAAGCACAACAGACGTAAACCTACTGCTGGGTCAATTAACTGTAGTCATGCAACACACAATGTGTATACTTGTGTACAAGTAGAAAAATTTAGGTCTTAAAAATTATTATTTTATATAAATAAAATTTATTTATAAAAACAAGGATTATAAAAACAAGGATTACTTATCCACAGATCAATATAATTCCTCTAATGTTTATGGACAAAGAATATTCATTATAAAGTATGTATAAGAAAAACTTAAAACCAACGCAAAGATAAATGGCTGCAATATTGTTGTAGAGTTACACATTTTTCAATAATATTCATATAGGCTACTTGTGGTAATAGATATTGACAGTTATGGTTTAATACTGAAACAAAACTAAATGGACTTCGAGGCATTTCAGGACTGTACCATGTGTTTCCATCTGGGAAACAAAGGAAGAAAATGGTGACACCCAGAAGTTCTAAAAGGTAAACAATGAGGTCTTTCTTACCTTGCCAAAGCTGCCCTTTCCCAGCACAGCCAGGAAGTTGAAGTCCGTCATTTTGACCCGGTCCAGGTTGCTGGACGGCAGGCTGCCCCTGCTGCCATCCGTAGAGTCGATCACCTTCTGCCCTGGCCCAAGTTTGGCTTTCTGTGACAGAGATGGAGAATGAGCCAAGGACGAGGCACCAGAATCAAGGTACCACCCTCTGCTGCACATGTGCATGTGATCCAGAAAACAAACACTGCAAACGTTCCAATAACAGATGGTTAAGCAAAGGAAGAAAATGGATAACGAGCATGGGGTGCTGAATGTCTTTCTGAACGTGGGAGCCCATGCCAATACAGCGTGCCCACAGTGTACGAGATGTGGTGGAGGCGGTGCTGGGCATGGAGGCTGATAGCTTCAGGCCATGAGCCAACTGTTAGCGTAGAGGAAGTGCACCCTCTGTGGTGTGCAGGTCCTACCTGGTACCCTTGAAAAACATGTGTCTGACTTGGATATCTGACCCAGAAGAGATCACCTACTGGCCCTTCTTCCTGACCCAAGTGTTGAAGGAAAGCACTTTTCATATTCATACTGGTAGAATGTAAACAAGCTAATATATATGGTGTCTATAAAGTCTCTTTACAATTTCAAAACAAATTGAATTGAAATTGTAAAGAGACTTTATGGACACCCTGTATAAGCACATCTACAAGACTGCATGGCTAGATTTTATTACTGAACATTAAGAGGGGTACCGGTAAATACTGATGTGTCTTAAGTTAGACTGTATGTAGACTGTACACAAGGCTGAAGTGCTAACCCCCCCCCCAAAATTCTATATTTTGTTTGTTACTAGTTATGCAGGAATAATATAAACTCAGATAGCCTGCTTGATGTTTTTTGAGAGAAAACCTTCATACACAATCATACTTTTTACTTTATATTATACAGTTGCTACAATGGTTCATAATAACCCAGGTACCAATAATGCTGTTGCACACTACACTGGATATACTATTGCATACATGCTATATAATATCATATCCTAAGGTAGCCAAAACTGAAGGATAATACATAAAAACTGATGTTTAATATATGAACAAGTAAAGTTGTTCCATTTTATTAATGAATAACCCACAAGCTGTGATGATAAATTGAGTAAACGAACAATGAAACAAAGAATTCCAAACAATTCCACCATGCCTGGTTATATATGAACTGATAGTTATTAGTACACACCGCAGAGCGTGCAAAGTTACTGATGATGCACAGATAATGTGAAAGCCCTCAGAACCAACCCTTCTGTAGCTGCCACTGGGCTGCACGCGAGTGTGTGCCAGAGCTGAAACACAACATGCGGCATGACTTTGTTCACTCCTGGCCATCAACATTTCAGCGGTGATGCTTATGACACTGCTGAATCTTGCCATTTGACTTGAAGGGTACAACTGCTCAAATCTTACTCTGACCAAGTCCGTAATTAAGAGCTTTCATCCTGACCTGAGGATGGAGAAAAACTGCTATGACACATGACACAATGCCTTTACACCAAGAAGCCAGAGGCCTCGTCCTGAATTCCTTTTACCTCAGTCTCTGTCCTCTGTTTGTGATGTCTGAAAGTTCTCTTCCACCAAGCACCACACACTGTAGGTTTACAGAAAGGTACAATGTGCTCACCCTACTGGAGTAAAGACTGCAGGTGCCTTTCCACCTGTTTACAATATTGCTCTTCTAGGACAAGTTCCCACCACCATGACCCTGCAAGGGGTTGGCAAGTTTTTACTAAAAATGGACCCGTTGTTAAAGTTCAACAAAGAGGCTAAACCACATCTTCAAAAGAAAATAAAAAAACCCCTTGCAAATCAAGACACTACATATGCCAATATCATGGGATGTTTATACACTTGTTTGCAGGCTTTGTCTATAAACACTAAACTTATGTGAAAGTCCTACACTCTGGTACATGCACAGGACACAGGCATCCAGAACACAGTGCAGCACAGCGCACAGAGAACTGAGGCAACACCTCCCATGTGCCTGTTAACAGCTCACATAAGCCAGTGGGGCACAGGAGCAGGTGTGGCAGATGAACACTTTCCTTTTTTTAACCTGACTCAATTTGTGTGATCTGTCAGCGAATGTGACAGGAACACATGTCACAAGCAACGAGGCACCTTTGAGCTGCAAAATGTATTGGCAGTTTCACCTTTCATTTGATGTGCTGGTTTTCCCTGAAGGGGCAGGTGAGATGTTTCTACATGTAACTGCTATGCTGGTTAGAAACAAGACCGGGGTTAGTCTTTCATCCGTGGAGAAAAATAGCACACAATACAAACAAACCGAAACCAAAGCTGAACCCAAAGCAAACCAAGCCAAAACCCACACCAAATCAGAAAATCTGCAAACTAGTCTTACTTCAGCCCAGACGCACCTTACCAGAATCTTCCACCCTGTGAACCTGAAACCACATGTGAGGTGGTAGTCAATTTATTCTAAAACGGTCAAACACACACTCACAACCGGTAAAACACCAAAGCAAATAAAGTTGCTGTTTGGACGCTGTATCTCTAGCACTTCAGCTGTGAAACAGATATGGGCCAACAGGAGTCCTGAGCGTGACGATGAATCTCCATTACAGGTCAGTTGGGTTTAACAGCTCTTACATTGAATTAAATACTGTGAAAACGTCACTTGGAGAAGGCTAATTAACTACAAGACTGACCCATAGACTATTTTTACATGACCTGTGGAATTAAGAATGGTTTTGATAGCATTATAGAGTCAGGCCATTTCAGGAGAGGCACTCTGTCTGACAGAAACTGCTGGGTGGGCCTGGGGCAGCAGTGCTTGATTAGCATGCAGCGTAACAATCTGCCTTGTACACCAGCATCCGCAGGGCTCCGATCGTACCCTGCAGCGATAATGACTGCCTGCCATGTTCCCTCCAAACGAAAGCAATTAGGTGCGGGCGGGATTTTAAAACAAGAGTTGTGTGTTCCTTAGCAACAGAGACGAGCCTGGCAGCCACCATGGGGCATCTTCTGTGTGTGAGCACTATGGGGCAGGATGGAGGATCCCGTTGAGTCGTCCTCCATGAAGACAGCTGTTGATCAGGCACAGGTCTCGGATATTACTTGCCCAACCCAAACCCAGCATTTTCAAAGTAGTAGAAGAGGAAGACATTCCATGCTGTGGATCCATTGGAAGAGAAGACCTTTGACCTTAAGGAGGAAAACGAATGGTCTCAACGGCTAAACCACATGTGCTGGTGACCAGACAAAAGACAGGAGATTATACACATAAGGCAGGCTGTGTTCACATATACACCTTGGCCTGTTGGGAAACAGCAGTGTAGGAAGCGGGCTCAGCGCTTATGGTGGTTATAGATCTGTTCCCCCGTCCCTTCCAACAACCCACTTTATTTCCCACGGGAGCGATTCTCCACAACAGCCTCTTTCTCATTTCAGGCGTGAGACAACAGGGAGCGAATGAGGTGGATAATTGTGTTTCAGAGCACTTCAGACAGCTTATGAGGTGAGAGATTTCCCAATTACGACTAAGCTCTGACTCTAGCCACTGCCACCTTTCTGTGTTAAAAGCGAGAGGCGTGACTGTTGTGAAGAAGGGCACCAGAAGGCACAGTGACCCCTTACAGAAGAGAAATACGTTCCACATTTGTGTGACTGTTGGTGCAGTTAAAGTAGGTAGTTTATGCACTGGGTCAGTAACTTGACCCAAGATGAGACCCTCCTCATGTTCCATCTCAGGAGGACGCCATCTAGTGGTCTTTGGCAACAACGTACAGTGATTTTACATGTTTATGTACTCAGTACAACTGCAAAAAGTCATAGACAGGAACCAGCTGAAGATGCTTTGTAATTAAGAATCCAAATATCTGGGAGGACCTTGAAGGCACCTCTGAGCAAACTATCTACAGTCACTGTGTGCCTTTGAAACAAGTGTAATTACATTACATCAATCATGCTGTTCTCCACTTACAATGTGAGAATTACTCTACTGCACAAGCCTCTGCCGACGTCTACTGAACACGTTGGGTATGACATTCAAGTCATCGGAGAAATAAATGTATAATGCTGTCGCTAAGTTGTAACGTTATACAAAGGAGAGCTTTACTGCTGATTAAAGAACATTAAAAAAGAACATAAAAAATATGCAATATGCCACTACTCTAATGTTAAATTTCAGTAAATGTTCTAACTTTAATGCTGATTTCTTATTAAATTAGTTTTTACCAATATGGAATAAAACAATCAACACTACAGAAAGATGGTTTACAATACATCTCTCTAATTGGATATAGAGAGTGTATCGTGACCGATGGCAAGTCAATGTAGAGTGAGCAATGGATAACTCTAGAAGGTTTTTAATACATATAAACATTTGACATTGCATCAGTCAAAGATACATAATCATATCACCATAGCCCTTACTTAACACTCCACAGACACTTTGAACTGCTGCTGTCCGGTAAACGACACAGAGCATACTGGGCTCGGACCACACAACTGAGGGACAGTTTCATCCCAAGTGCAATATGCACTCTAAACAGTGCAATGTGAACGAGTGCTGTACTGTTTGCTGTACTTTGCACAAGTCTGCTGTATTTTGCACAGGTCCGCATAGATTTGCACTATATGTTTGATGCAGAGTATGTTTTTTTATATTGTATATTACCGTTCTCAAGTATTGTTTCTAGTATATCATCTAGTATATTAGTATTACTTAGTATATTAGTATGCTAGTAGATAATAGTATATTGGTATATATTTCTTTAGTATATTATAATATACTAAATATAAAAAAGATATATCTTTAGTAATTTATTTTGTATGTTACTATTTTTTATAGCACCTTAACATGTCTATGTCTCTACCTCCCTGTGGTTCTCATTTATGGAGAGATGCACCCAAATTTCGTTGTGCTAACTGTACAATGACAACAAAGGAATTCTAATTCTAATCTAATACTAATTCTTAAGCCATGACACCAGTTACTCCCCTAGTGTCCAGGCTGTGAAATAACAAATTGGACACAAAGTGCTTTTTAAAACCTGTTTCAGTAGAAGAGTTGGTGTGAGAAACACCAGAGCAACAACGCAACAATAATGCGGGCGGTTTGAATGGCGGCGATGTTATAACATTTGCAGGACTTTATTGAGTCTGCAATTTCTTCAGAAAAAACGTGTTTTTATGTTTTGACATTGTTTACTTTATCGCAATCCCCACTGTTGTTGAAATTACAAGCATGGACCAGCAGTGTCCCTAGTTATTAACAAAATATCATAGATCTGACATCCTACTCCAATACAAAACTTTAAAAAGGCTGCACTGCCACCTTCTGGGTATTTTGTAAATTGCATGCCTATGATATGTGTTATGAAATATTTGGAGGTATCATATATGCCTATACACCACTTATATATACTCACGTCACCATACTCTCATGAGCATGGAGTACTATAGTTGGTGATATTTTTATGTTTCATAATATACGAGGGAGTTTTCAAAAAAAAAAAAAAGACTTAGAATGGAGTCATATGTGAGGGACAATGTGTCAATCCTAGTGTAATAAATAAATACACAACTATATATATATATATATATATGGTGGGGTTCTGGTATAAAACATTGTGTACCAATATACATTTGGTAGAAGTCAATTTCATCCAAAGAAGCTTACAACATTTTACAAACATGTTACAATTCTCTGCATTTAACTCATCCCCATAGACAAAGTAGGGGGCAGCCACATGCAGTGCCTGGGGAGCTAGCATTTCAGTGTTTTGCTCAAGGACACACCTGGCAGTTGACCTGGGATTCAAACTTGGAGACTTCTGCATCCTAGCCTGATGTTCTACCCATTGAGCCACCAGGCCGCTACAGTTGATACAAGTTGGTCATCACACTCAGACAACATTTGGATAAACACAGAAATAAAAAGCAATTTGAGATACTAAGCCATAAAACACATTTTTCATAGGTTAAACACGTGGTGACAGGTGTGTTGAGTCAGGTATGTTATTGCTGGCTCACCTTACAAGTGTGGGTGGGCACACCTGTGCTTCTCCCTACCAACCTACTGGTCTGGCAGGTGGGGGAGGCGTCTGACTGAAATTGTGCAAATGACTGAGAGAGAGAGGACATGCGCTTTTATGGAAACAGATGGGACCCATTTATAAGTTAATTTCCCCTGCGCAGTGACAAACTATACCGTGTGCTGTGCATGACACGTTTGCAGAGAGAACATGCAGCGGTCTGAGGATTGGCCTTCTATAGCCTAGAGTATAGCCTGAGATTATAGAGGCCAGAGCAGTAGAGCGATACTCAGCACACAGCGCATGAATCTCTTTGAAGCTAGGTAGAAATGACATTGGGGAGGGGGGGTGTAGCACACAGATGGAGAGCGCCTGGTGAACATGGAGAACTTCACAGGCTTTGAGTGGTCTGCCCATTTACTAACAACAGCACCAAACACACAGAAAATCACCCCACCCAAGTCTTGAGGTTAGTGTGCCAAATGCTGGCTAATGTGGACCCTAGAGCTGAACTGGAAACGGCTCGTTACCACAACAGGCAGAGACTTACTGGGAGACAAAGCCAGCTACCTAATGGAAAGCTGGTGTCCTACACTGGCATACTCTTTTCACTGATGGATTTTGTTGTCTCTATATCCTGCTGCAGGACTGTACTCTCTGTGCTTTCCATGATTCATGTCACCTGGGCATCTGTGCCATGTGAGAAAACCACTTTAAACCTGGCTTAATTCCTGCTTTGACCTGTGCTTTGTTATGTCTCCCCTTTAACATTATGAGTGTATGCGAATGTATTAAAATGACGGTTAAATGAAAAGATTCTACAGACACACAGCTTTCTCATGAGCCACAACCAGAGTATAATTAAATAGCAGAGCCACCCAGAGCACATCCACTTTAGGTCATATTTACACATGGCACTAATATGCAAGCTGCCTTTTAACTGGATTTGTGATAAACCCAATGCTTCACAACTCATTGTTAGTAAATCTGATGTATTTGCAGTAGCTGAAGACTACGTACAAACAATCGGAGAGGGAGGAGTGAGAAGGACAGTGGATGAGACACAGGAAACCAAGGCAAACATGTGAAGTGAAGGAGAGGCAGAGGGAAGGAGGGAGAGTGAGAGAGGGGGGTAGGGAAAACAGGGAGATACCTTTAAGAAGTGTAAATGAATTTGGCAGTCCTGAAAGAGACAGGAAAAGAAAAACTGAGGCATTAGTACGGTTCAGGGAGGTGTCAGGAGACTGGGTTGCTGGGAGGGAGGTCATCCACAGGTTCAAGAGCACAGGAGATGTAAGAGTTTGTACTACAGCAAATACCCATAACAAGACATCTGCTCGTGTGATAAATTATAAAGCACCTGCAAGTCAAACAGGACAGTTACACTTTAGGGATGAGAACAGAAAGCACTATCTCAGTATCAACCCAAACATAAACATTCCTTTGTATGGGTGTTCTATATGGCTGGCTTCATTTGACTGGTGAGAATTCTTGGAAAGGTGTCACTGATGACTTCACACTGCTTAGTACTGCTGGCCCAGTTTCCATGGTAACTCACATGTTCCAGGCTGGGCCCAGTAACCAAGGGAACTCAAGGACACCAATATACACCGATTAAAACAACAATTATAATAAAACAAGTAGAAAAGCCTTTAAACTCAAATGCTTTTGTATTCCCCTGTACAACCTGCATGAATAGGTAAGGAGAGCATCTTGGATAGCTTACTGCTGAGAACAGTGCCCTTTCAGCAAAACAAAGCCTCAATCAGCTGTACACTGCCTGCTTTTATTAGGTAAGCAGTCTTCCTACAGTAATGATGAATGTTATGAAAAAACAGTCATAAAAGACGCTCTCATCACTTCAAAGGAAGGAATAAAACTGAAGGGCTATAAAGACAAAAAAAAATGAATATAGAAGGAAAACACAAGTCTTGAACTGGTAAATTGCTGGCATTGTCTACTCATGGTACAAATGCATAACTACATCTCTGTCACAGGTATGTTCACACGGCAGAAAAATAAACAGTAGATACTGTATGGCAGTGTATCGTTTGACAGAAAGTCTTGATTTGGTTTTAGTCTTCTGACTAAACTGTGGTCAATTGCATAATTGACCAAACTTTTTTTGTCTTAGTTTTCATCAATCAAATCAACACTGCTGTTTAGAACACCCAGAATTCAATACTACACGCTTCCCTTTGACATCTTTGCTTCCCACGAATGATGGGATGTCAAAGGCATAACCAAACATCTCAAAAGCAAGGATGACAGTTTTCCTGTTAAATAAAAAAACTAAAGTTAAGGGTAGTGTAAAGGAAAATTTAATTGGAATGACCTTTCTTTTATTTTCTGTAGTGCTAGATGAATTTAGGTTAATCATTATCTTTATATATAGTTGGTCTATCCACCCTATCAATTCCAGCCTTAGAGCACTGAGACACCTAGTATAATAGCTGCAGACCTGGTTCACTGTCTTGAAAATTCCCCCACTTAATCAGTAATTACAGTGGTATAAAGCCCTGCTTGACACATTCTCAGTGTGCCAACATTTTGTTCAAGTAGAAGCAGCCAAAGTGACTCTTTTGTTACGTGTTACCAGCACAGCACCCTGGTGTCTTTCCCTGCTCTACATATTGCTGGTGGGTAAGGAAACTGCTGCGGCTACAGGAGCGGTGCCCCTGTTGGCCATCCACATGGCAGGACGTCCTGTCACATCCCCACCACATGGCGGCACTGTGTCAGCACAGGTCAGGGTGAATGGTGGTTTCCATGGCGACACAGCCCTGGTAGTAGAAGCTGAGCCCCTGGGGGCTGTTCCCATCTTGGCTGGTAATATGCTGTGAGGACAGCGGAGCCCTCGAGAGCGGCCCAGAAGCTGCCACACGTGGACCTCAGCTTTATTACAGACTGACCCAGTTAAAAGGCAACATTCTGGTTAACTCAGCATGCGACACGTCTGTGATGTCACACTTCAACAACATCTTCACTGCGCTCTGGGAATATTAACAAATGACACAACATATTTATGACTATACAACTGTACAAAACTACCGTAAACCTCAAAGGAGCCTTACAGACAGATAAACCCAAATGCAGTCATTGTTAAGACCTGGTGCTTCATTAATAATGTAAAAAAAAAACACGAACAGTATTTTGCTGGTCACCTGTTGTGTGAAGATTATGATAAGAGGTGGTCTACAGATTACTAAACAAGCATAGCTAATTTTATCAGATATTTGACTGGATTTTATACAAGGGTTAACATATCTCCATTATATCACTATAACCTCATGTGGTTGTGTAGTAATGGCAACTATACAGGTACGATAACATGACAACACCGCCTATTATAATGTACAGGTATACTCAAAAAATCGAAACACCTGTGCATAGTTAACAAGCAATGTGGTATTAGAATTCCAGTCTGCTAGTGGTGAAAGGGATATTAAAATGGTGCACTGAAAAGGATGACTACTAGTTTTGGAAACGTAGGACAGAATGTAATTAATGCCATCTGACTTAAGAAGGGTGAAATGACTGATATTTGAAAGATTGCTACACTGCTAAACAGAGCAATTAGCACTCTTCAGCAATACATTGCGAGAACACTTGGGAGATGTAGTGAGTCTGGGAATTCTGAAAATGTCCTTCTTCATCATTCCTAGGATATACGAATAACCAAAACCACAAACATGGTCCATTCGGTCAACACACATTCCAGGCAGAAAGAGTTGGCTGACTTCAAGCAAATTATGTCAGTGTTCTATTCAATATTTTCATTAGGAAATAACAAAATTGAGGTTAACTTTAAACAGGAAAACCTAATCCTAGACTACATCCTCACTGTTATTATAGCGGTGTATATTAAGCAAACCAACTGTCCAACTACGCCCATTCAATATCATTGATTCTGAAGGAGGGCATGTAGCAGAACATCTTCTCAATTGAGCCTCTTTAACTCCTGACAAGGCTATCAGAGAATAGATTTTTCTTTTCTTTATCCTTTTTCATGGTGGAGATAGATCACCGAACTGTGAAATGTACCATGTACGTAAAACAAAGTAGCTAATCTCTCCCTTTCGATTAACATGCCTGGATCAATTTTCAACACAATGGTGGCATCCGCTTGGATTACCGTTCAACTTTGACTGGAAGTACTTGAAAACAGGGAGCATATGTGTATGCCATGGAACCTTCAAACACCCATTTACCTGCAATGGGATACCAGAACACTGGTAAGCAGAACCTGGACTCTGATTCACTTAAAGACTTCAAAAGTGGGTCTGGCAGTCCCACGACACACAGCAAAGTTGCTCGGAAATCAGAAGTCAAAACCACAAGACCGGTTTCCATGGAGTTGTTGTGACCACAAAAATCACTCGACGTCCAAGGCACAGCACTCTGAATTCAGAGGGAGGAGATCGCAGATCATTCTATTTGTTAGCAAGGGGTATTCAATTGCCCATGCCTACCAATTAATTAAGTGGAAGATAATACATTTCCACAGGAGCTTAGTGAGTCATCATGAATGTGCCCAGGATTTAACAAGATAAGAAGGAAAACGACCTGTAACTCACATTGCCTCTCATCACACATGTTGGATTGTAGACAGCGAATCATAAAGAGAAACACAATGTGCATTACGATGATATCTATATTCATCTGAACATATTAAATATTTTAACAGGCTTACTGGAACACTGCGATGCATGCAATAAAGTAAAGGGTACACGGCAGGCAAAAAAATAAAACAAATATAAAAGTCATTTCTATGATAGCAAAGGCATACAAGAAATTGTACTTGTGCATGTTTGAGAACACGTGTGCAGGCATTTCAAAGACGATCCCCTGAGACCCAGAGACTGCGAGAGGAATACGTGAACTGTAGATTCCATCCTCTGGCTCACCTCAAATTTCTGCCTCAGCTCCAGGTTACCATCCTCCTCATCAGGAATGGGCACGTTGTAGTACTCGCCCTCTTCTTGGTTCAGCATCTTGTACCTGTGTGACAAATTGAACATATTTCTCTGTAGGGAAAGGGTCAGAAAGGGCATAATAAGACGACCTTCATTTTCAATGCTTAACCATATTCCAGGTCTTTACCCCCACCTCTAGTTCCCTACGGTCAGGACAAGGTCACCGATGAAGTAAACAAATTAATTATTATTAATGTCTCTTCTCAGGCGCACTTACGTAAATGAATAAATAAAACTAAAAGATGTTTTAAATTTATGCTTGCTGCATGTACTGCCTGGTACAATTAGAACATGCACATTTATAGCGCAGTTTAAAATAGAATCATTATAATTTCAAATTTGTCCCCAAAGCCCAGGTGTGCTGATTTGTGAAGCAGCAGAGGTGTAATGCGTGAAAGCCGGTGGGCTATGGTCACTCCAGTACTGCGCTTCTGCTCAGTCGTGTGGGTCGGCCACACGGCTAGCCCATGCACGCCTGTCAGATTGTTCGGTGAGGCACGGTGGGGGGCGTAGGGCTCGAGAAAGAAGGCCCCTCTGATTTGAGCCCAACAGTGAAACCAACCCGACAGGTGTCCTAAGCGGCGGCAGCGGCAGGGTGCTCACACACTGTCCTGTGCATGAAAAGGCCGACTCAGAGCAACCTCTCTCCCTCCATGAAAACAGCAGGATCCAGAGTAAAAAGTAAAAAAAGGCAAGCCACACAATACTATTTTGGGCTCCAAACACCCCCCCCCCTCAAAAAAAACCCTGTGGCTTATTGTTCCCTCCTCCCAAGACATCTTATTAATGTCTCAGAGCTCTGACACCCACTGCAGTATAAAATACCCGACCCTGTGACTTCATTATATTCATGCTGGCACTAACTATAAAGCATTTCACTTTTTACAACAGCTGGCTCTAAGTTACAGCTATCAAAGGGGAAGCTGCAGAGGTGCAGACAGCGCTGGGCACTCCATTCATGGTTGATTTATATGCACTGACATCAGATATGCTGACATTATGGAGCAGGGGACCGTGTGGCATCTAAGGATCTATAATGTCCTAAATTATGCTACAACATAAACGCATAAAAATTGCAGCGTTCCCTGGACACACAGATGTTCATCACCTTCATTTTTATGTTTTCAGGTAATTTGGTTTTATTTGGTTTATTTTGTAGATATGAAGGGCCAAAAGAAGTACATTAAACAGAAAAACGTAAGAAACCAGTAAAGTAGTCCAACATCAACTGATTCTACCATGCAAGCTATACGTGTCCCATGTGGCACATGAAAACCGTGACTCTGTGAGGGTGTGTAACTCCAGCTCTCCAGCAATTAAAGCTGCTCAGAGCATGTCACTCAGAGTGTGTGTCACTGCTCGAATGGAAAACAGCGTCAGAGCAGGATGACTGGGAAGCCCTTACCAGCCACACACCGGGGACTTCATCAGTTCCGACACTCCAAACGACAGGGCACCCATGAAGTCGTTGCGGGTGGTCCTGTCCCAGTCCCACACTTCCACAGACAGCCGGCGGTCCTTGTCTGTAGGTTTCAGCTTGCTGCGCGTGCACGTGGGGAAAGAAGAAACACAGGGTGAACTGGCGCTGGTGAACGCGGCGGCGTGCCAAGGTGTGGGAGCGGCACGACTCACAATGTGAAGGACTCGTTCCAGATGGGATTAAGGGACGAGCGGATGGTTTTGGTCTTCTGCTTGGTCTCGTTCTTGGGGTCAGGGATGAGCTTCAGCTTGACGTATGGGTCAGAGAGTCCGTTGGGATCCATCGGAATTAGATTTCTGCCCTCGCCCACTGTGGGAGTGTACGAAATAGACACTGACGTGCATGAGACGCCATTCTGAGGGGAAACTTTTGCGTTGCTCACAATGCTTCACAAGCACACTCACCTGTAAAGACCCATTCATGCACAGAACAGTTTCTTTTAAGCCAACGTGCCCTGAAAGTTTTATAATTATAAAAACAAGTGATTATAGGCAACTCATTGCCATGATTGACTTATAATGAATGCCTGTGCACAGAATTGCTTTCACATTTTGTTCCACGTTTATGCTCTATTTTACATAATAGACGACAACAGGTGATGTTAGGAGCTGGAAAGTAAATTGTGAAACAAATCGGTAATTTGATTAAGCTGCCTGTGGCAGTAATTGGAAAATACATGGCTTTGGAAATCGTGCACTTCCATAGGTAACCAAGAGAAACCGTGCATGGATGAAAACAGGGTCCAACAAAAGCACAGACCTGAGACCATGATAAAAACGATCACATGGTTCATGCACACGAACTTTACATATATAGGGCTGAGGCCAGTTTAATGCAAAATCAAAATAAACCTGCATCATCTGATCTGCTGTTTATCTTGCAGCTGACAGATAAGCAAAAGCACAGAAGAAAAATGTAAAAAGGACATTGTGCTCCCAAGCTCCAGGGCATAAATGTAGAAGACACAAGGGGCTGTTACACCTCAAAAGACAAACCTTCATTCACACGTTCCGTGACATGTCCATGGTCTCCTATGGAGTTGTCTAAATGAATTGCACCTTTACAGTGCTAATAACACAACTGAATTGAACATCATCACACAAAAGCCCTTCCAAAGGGCATGAGATTTCATACTGCAATGACTGGAAATGATCATTACAGAACTAATTTAGGAACTGGTGACTGACATGTGCCTGAGGTCTATGGGTGCTGTCAAAATTCAAGAGTCAAGACTTTTTAATTGGCTTAACAGTATGCAGCAAGTGCACTGGAAGGCTTACTTGTTCAGAGGTACATTCATCAGGCATTCAGCTCAAGAATGGCACTACATCGTAGAAACATTATATATGCCATTGTATTTACATGAGCTGTATAAGGCTCCCTGCTGTGCCATACAGGACAGGAATAGCTCAGTGGTGATTCTAGAAATTTAAAATGGGATGACCACGGAGCATTTTTCAAATAAGCCAAATATGCTGAAGAAATATGAGGTGGGATTCTGAAGAAGGGGGGATGCTTCCATGGTCATCTCTTGGACTTCTTTACTGTAACAGCTATAAACCTAGTCTAACTTCTTGGAGTTCATTTAGACAACTGACTTAAAACTAACTTTGACTTCCCCCTGCAATCCTGTGCTACACTGACAGAGTGGTAACAGGGGGGGCATAAGGTACGCCAGTTCTAGAAGTAGACATTAGGGCCTAATGCTACAGTGGCCCCTGACCACCCCCTCTCCAAGGACAAGGGGGTCCCCGTGGACCCCATACCTACCCTTGTTGCCCTGCAGTGCAAAATCACTGCTCTGCCCAAGATGACCAGGAGAGATGTGGAGTATAACCTTCATGAACCAGGATGGTTTAAATCAGCAAGCTACTGTTTCTCCAGCACAGAATTCACTGTATGCATGTGTCCTCCACGACATGCTTTCAGCACAATTAGGCCACTTCCCAGAAGAGGTGCATGTTCTGATTAAGAACATTTACTTAAAACTACCTGTGCACACTGGAGACTGCAGCCTTTTAGACTAGACATCAATTATATGTAATTCACCAAGGCAAATAGATAGCACATCATGTACTTTAAGGTCTGCAAATCAAATTAGCATACAATTTTGAAAGCAGTGCTCAAATATGATATTAAATTGATTTTACTTGTCTGCCAGCAGCACCTGCGGAGGAAGACTCAGTCCATTAATTTCAAAGAAGTTCAGGTACGCTTTAATTTCTTGGAACGATGGGCATAACAGAAATACTCATATATAATAAGGCCTGCTTACATTATCTGAAGAGTCTACACCAGTAATTTTATTGTATTATCTCAAAGCTCATGTCAAAGATTAAGCAATCATTTATCGATCCCCTGGTTAATATTTATTACAAGTACGTGCTGCAGAGATTTAGTCTTCAGAGAATTAGTGCCGTCTGAAAATGATGCAGAGACGATTGGAGGCTTCCTGTTAACGGGGTCAAGTGACAGTTTGGCTAGGGCCACGTCTGCGGTAAGATATGTCTGCAAAACTGACGAAATGAAATGACCCTAGAGAAGAAATCTGTGCATGTGTGTGTTTGTGAACATGTAAGAGGGAGGGGCTGTGTGCGGGTGTATACACATCTGCATATGCAGATCCCAATACCAATTATGACCAGTGGGCAAACAGAGACAGTGATGAGCATATTTTTGTGGAAAGGTGATTGTTAGCCACTTCTGAAACAAAGCTGGAGAACACAGATGGCTGCTCAGCTAACAAGCGCTGAACACCACAGGTCTCTAAACATGGGGCTCTGCTCATCTGTTTAAATCCTTCCATGAAATGACCAGATTTATTGGTCTTACCAGACAACGTCAGCGACAGAAACCATCAATGCTACGACGCAACATAACTGAGCAAGTAGCACTGAAGAAAAAGAGCAGCTCCAGAGCTGTTCAACCTGCGTGTGCAGGAACAGCGTTTGTCGGAGCAGCTGATGACCTTGCGCATGACAGGCAGACAGGCTACTGGCAACATTTAACACAGCTGTGGATGGGAATTTCAATAACAATTATACCACGGAACTATTTACACCATGTTCAGACCAAAACAGCAACAGGTTACATGGGGAAAAACACCTCCTCTTCTATTAAGTCTTGCAATGACAGATTTGGCCTACAGGGGGCAGCCAAAGACACAGATGATGGCCTGTGTGGCCGTCTCAGCCTTCTGCCACGTCCATGACCGTGTCAACAAGCACTCAAACTGACTGGTGCTCCAGGCGTCTGCTCACTTCTCAGCTCAAACGCACAGACCACATCATCAGCGTCTGCGTGCCTCTGTCACGCCATCACAGGGGGAGTTCTTAAGTGTCGGGCAAAACTTCAGGATGGCTGTCCGTAGTTTCACAGTGTCAGAATTTCGGCTGATGACGAGTCAGTACGTTTCCCCACGCACCAATCTGAGTGTTAGCTATATATTTTCCTATATCTGGCTACAGTGCAGGTCTGCTCGCGTTTGGCTTTATTAAAGTAAACTCTCTGACAAATTCTCCATCCCTTCTGTCCACTGACAGGCTGGGGACACATAAAGAGGGGGTTTGCTCTTTGGTTGCTTGGATACAATATCCAGGAGTGGCCTAGTCTCCTTCCTGCATTAGACGACTAAATAAACCCAGACTGACTCTGCAGCGACAATATAAATACAATATTTCAGTACCTAAAGGACATTGTCTGACCTGTTCCGCTACTATTCTGGTTCTTGCTACACCTTTTCAATTACGAACACTGTAATTTCAGGTCATCTACCCAAGACAAATCCTACAACCAGTACTGCTGATTCTTATGCCTTTCATGAAGTAGTTACTATATAAACTATACACAGTATTGTGTGCAGCAGTTACTGTAAGCAGTATTGTGTGCAGCAGTTACTGTAAGCAGTATTGTGTGCAGCAGTTACTGTAAGCAGTATTGTGTGCAGCAATTACCATACATTGGTTAACACATTGAAAATCACAATTTTCAGTGATGTGACCCCACGTCTGTGCAGAAAATAATTTGTGCACAGCCGCAGAATAGGGTCACAGTAAACAGCAATGAGTTGTAGGTCTGTGTGAGAATCTGTCTGAAAGGTCTGTGTGAAATTCACAATTTTCAGTGATGTGGCTCCACGTCTGTGCAGAAAATAATTTCTGCACAGCCACAGAATAGGGTCACAGTAAACAGTAATGAGTTGTAGGTCTGTGTGAGAGAAACTCCTGCACAGTCACAGGTCCTGGACCCACTCCCCATCCTGCAGAATCATCCGTCTGTCCACTAGCTGTCACGGGGTAGGGGTATCTTCATTGTGAGGAACGCTCAATGAGCACATCATTAATCCACCTTGTACAGTCCGTTCTCGTCTGTTTACTGACAGGGAGAAGCCAAGCTATGGCAGATATAGGGCCACTAAATATTGCCCGATCTTCTGTATCAGCAGACTAGCTGCCCAGAACTCTGGAGGTGGTAACAGTCAATCACACGGATGACAGGCAGCAGCCCCTCAGGGGCTTTCATCCAGTCAGTTTGCTGTGGAACAATTGTCAAATAACTTACCGACGATCATTTAGCTGAAGACCCTAATGTACCTGGATTTAACTGGGAACGCAGCACCTGTGTTGTCCGATATTTCCTGTTAGAAGTAAGTACTATGCATCTGATGAGCCCAATTAGAAGGGCACGTGGATGCAGTTCAACTTTCCTAAATCTCAGACTATGAAAAAGTTATAAAATAAATCTTGAATTCTTCTCAATTCTGTGCTCAAACAGGGATGTGTATAAAGTGGGTCCAACACCTAGTGAAGGCGGCTGAACATCCTCATCTGCACCCGCATTATTGCAGCCATGACTCATGTTGGGTTTATGCCTGCTGCTGGGGTCATTCGCACTGCGGAACTTATACCTCTTTAACAGCAGTAAGAGTAATGCCTTCTGCAGCCTGATGTTGGAGGCAGTGTTAAAACGGCGCACAGCAGGTACATCCAGCGGAACATACTCACAGTGCACAATTAGCCAAAATGTATTCACATAAGAAGCCAATTCACATTAATCTGTCTGTGTTGAACACTGACGTAACAAACCTATCTGTTAAAGATCTGGACTTGCTGGCACAGCAGTCTAATTCGACACTTTTTGTCGTGTTGATAAATCGTCTGGATGATATAAAACTGGCAAAGAAGATTGGGGACCACTGGTCGAAGCAGCCAGGTAAATAGGTAAAAGGCTATATGTCACGTGTTATAATTCGTGAAATATTCATATATGTTTATTGTGATTAATGTGCGTGTTAATATCCACCGGGAGTTAGGACAACACAAAAGCAGGAGAAGGTCAAAGTAAGCGAACCCAAGATGCCACATACACAGCACACTTGTTGGATGGTGAAAACAGATATAATGGTAGCTAGCTCTCTTATTCACTCTTTTCTTCATAATAAGAAAATATCTGACAGTTTTCACAAAATGCTCATGCAATCAGCATGTTATACAAGCGATTATTTCACTCTATCAAATTTCAGAAAGTGTAAAGCCACCTCTCAGTTAGCTACATACAGCAACAAGATTTATGCAAATCTCTCACCATTTGGCCAATGCAGAAAAATGATCCTCAGTTATCTCTTCAGTCAAAGCATTGATGAGAAAACTATACTTTGTAACTGCTTAGATATGTAATTTATAGGCTGTAATTCAGGCACAGAACTACTTTGATCTGACACCTGTTAGCCACAGTGACAGCAGCATTTCACAGGTGTTTACATAGTGTTCCTCAGCCAGTTCTTTTTTATTCAAATCTGTATCTATGCACAGAGTGGGATATTTTACTGGAGCAGTTCAGGTTCTGTGTCTTACTCCTGCATGGAAAAGCAGTCCTCTTTTACACAATCAACATATAAGTTTACATCTTCGTTTCATGTTCTGCCCACCACCCCAAAAGACCTGTTGTGTCTGGACAAAAGCGTCCATGCTAAGATCCAATTTCAGCGAGCCTTGTCCATCTGGCATAAATTCACACTCGCCACTTGCCCAAATGCTGCATACAAATTCAGTCTCACCTGTGCCTATGCTTTTATAATGTGTATAATGCTTTCAAGAGATAACAAAAGATGAACACTACATGACAGGATAAAAAGGAAGGCACATAAATACTCATTTGCTAACCAGAGTAGATCTGAGGCGCTTCAAAAGAGTAGGGACATAGTGTGACACTCTGGGTTTGGACGAAGCACAACTCTACAACATGACCATATACTGGTATGTCCAGAAAGGTCAGATTTCCCTCAATTCTCCCTACCACCATATATTCAGATGGCTTCCAGGTAGATTTGATCCACTCATTTTGCACTTTCACACAAAACTGTCCAGTCCACGTCAGTTTCAGTGCACACTGACATTAATGTGTAAAGGGCGACACCAAATACTGACATGGTGCTTTAGGACTACTTTAAACTTCTATCACTAATACTGTCATTTTTACCAAAGTAGTATCAAAAAAAGTAATTACCACAACATCGAATATAGTAATACAGGCCCTCGTCACTGGCTCCTCCTGGACTACTGTGAGTGCGTTTTCAAAATTGTGGTCTGGAGAAGGGGGGTGCTGGGGGTGTGCAATCAAACACCTTGAAGAAGTACCCCATTTATAAACTTGCAATCTGTGGACACAAGCTTCTGACCTGATCTGACCTGCTACCTGGCACTCTGAACTCATGTTGATAAACACCTGCCCAGCGATCACCCGCAAAGTGCTGCCTGACACTCCAAACTCATGTTGATAAACACCTGCCCAGCGTTCACCCCCAAAGCACAGCCTGGCACTCTAAACTAATGTTGATAAACACCTGTTCAGTGTTCACCCGCAAAGTGCAGCCTAGCACTGCTTTCAGTAAAGGACTTACAGTATCCTCTTCTGAATAATCCTAAATCCAGATAATGACAGCAATACAACAATTCGAATATTATATATAAGATTTTTTTTCCCTCCAGGTACACCAATTAATGAATCAGTAATTTTACATTTTAAAGGTTAATATTACAAAGACTATGCCACAGAGTATTTTATATTTCCTTAGTATATAAAGCACTTTTAAAACTGGTATTTATAAAGTGGTGAAAAAGAGTACTAAAGTTTAAATATACAGCATTTAATAAACTCTATTGTACTGAGTGCCGGACTTCAAAAAGAGCATTAGCATGTTGAGCTCTGCAGTTACAGTTCATATTGTTTATAATTTGAATGTTTGCAGCATGACACTTACAAGGTTGTATTTTAGGCCCATAGGAAAATCAACTTCCTTGTCTCTACGAGTAAGTGAATAAAGGAAAAAGGCTGATATATATATATATATATATATATATATATATATATGAGCCACATTGGCACTGCCCATATTGTCAATGGGACAAACTACTGCCGCAACCAAAGGCCAGCTGGGCACCAGTCATGCCTTCCACACTAGAGCCAACGACAGTATCTGTGGACCAGATTGCTGCTGCCATTTGCACAGTCATAAAAATGTACACAGTAAGAATTATGGGCCAGGTTATCACCCGTTATACTTGCATGCAGACCACACTAACTACTGGCCAAATGAGCATCAGTCATACGCTCCTCAATGTGCTACATGGTAACCTGCAGAAAGTGCCCATCCCACCTGTATGAGCTCAAAGCTGGAGCAGGTTGGTGTGCTCCTTACCTTGGGACCCACTGTGCAACACAAATAGTGAACTCTGTGGGCAATTAACCTTACAGGCTGCTCGAGCGAGGGGCGGGTAAGTAATTAGCACTAACATTAGCACTGACATTAGCACAGGTGTGCTGCTGTGGACACGGGGCTTCTGGGCTCGACATTTTTGCCACAGCTCATCAGTGCTACAGCAGCAGCAAGACCCAGACACAAAAGGGCAAATAAACAGCAAAAAGGAAACCGCAATCAACGTTATTAAGCTTGAATTATGAAAGAGACTTTCAAATGGCCACCCGAGGGCTCCAGGGGCCAAGGAAGCTATGCTGACAAAACACAAGAAAATGATTTCGGAGACAACAAACACACCATGGCCCAAGGGACGAAGGGGCTCAGGGTGGAGGGCACTATCGGAGAGAGGCTGCACATTCTGCACGTGTGCGTGTGTAACTGGTCAGGCTTTGCAGAAGATATTCTCATTTCCCATCTCCTTCAGCCAGCCCTGCTGTGACAGAGTAAGGGTCATGAGAGGTCATGAGATCTCCAGCATCGGCACGTCTTCCCTTTTCACGTTTCCACAGAGGACACGTGCTGCTATGACAGCCGTCACCTGACATCCTGCCTCAAAGCCCTTGTCCAGGCCCACTACGACAGAGGATCTGCAGAGAAATGGCATCTTGTGGGACGCAAACAGGCAACAATAAACAAACGAGGAGCGAAAGGCACGGATGCGTGTGGGAGGGGAAGGTGGCGGAGCGCGGAGGAGATGCGCACGAGGCCTGGCTCCTGCAACAAGAACAGCTTTGTCTCACTGCACTCGGGTGTCCGAGAATCTTGCCCAGGAATTCTGGGCACTCAGACACTGGGAGAGGGACGGGGGCACTGCTTTGGGAACATTGAGTTCCACCAGAATTGTGCCAAACTGCCCTGCTTGTTTACACCAGCAGCGCATCAAATCAGCTTCACAATACAATGTGCCGAGACGAGTTCCTAACGTGCACACTGGCCAAGCACACAGGGAGCAGCAGAGCGCCACGGCCGACAGCAGCATCGTGGAGCACGGCTCTGGGCAGCAGTACCGTACTAATCACACACCACTCTCCCTGACTATATCCTGCTGTGACACCTGCGAGTCCCTCACTGACAGGGAAGGGGCAAGAGGTATTTTACAGCTTAACTGTTTCAGCACATACTCTACATTATTCTTATGACCTGTGCACCTTCATAATCTGCTTATTATTTATGAGCATCTTTACTCAGCTCGAAATGGTAAAGGGCACACATCCGCCATGTTTGCACACAAAGCGGCACACTTGCCTTACTCTGGGTCTGTGGCATGTACTTTTTGGCAGAGCTTGATGACATTTCTCCAATTAGCATATCACTCACCGCCAGCATGCTGTGCTGCTTACACATTAATTGTCCGGGCTTGGCACCTCCTGGAGCTGGCACCATTGGTGCCAGCACAATGCTATGCAATAGAGGTCAATTTCAGCACACCACATCAGGTCCAGCCTAGACGGCCATTTTAAGTCATTTCCTTTGCAGCTGTAAGGAGGAAAAGAGCACCATGGCAACCGGTTCAGGACACCCTGAGAACAGTGCAGCGAAGGACATTACTGTTGACTGCAAGCTTATTTTGAGGGGCACAGGAAATCAGGGCATAGACCACCAACACTGTCTGTGCAAAGTCATGGCATGTAATAGTATTCAGCCAAGGACAATTTCACAAAAGTGATAATGAAGTAAACAGGGGCACCAGCTTCCACCTCTTACATGTATAAGCTCTGCCTTACAGCCCTTCTACATCTGATTTTAGCTCAGGATGTAAAACTCCTGTCTGCCTTTATTTGAATTTTACCGTTTAAAGTTTCAATCCACACTTGCTCCCTACCGTTTAACTTTCCACAACTTTTAATCCCACCTCGTTTTAAATAGAAAGCAATTATCAGAACCTGGGCAGCCAACCTCAGAGCAAGAGTGGACAGGCAATTTGGAAGGCAGTCGAGCGGTGATGACGAGGACTCCCAGAAACGAACGTGAGGTGACCCGGCAGGCGTGTGTGTGTGTGTGTAGCTGATGTGCAGGATGCTGTGTCACAAACAGACGGAAGTGGTGAAACAGCACTGTTGACACAACACCACTGCTATGGGACTCATGCCTGTTAGAAACTCTTATCGATGTCACGGCAGCGTAAGTGAGCACCATCTCAGACACCACAGAAGCACTGCCTGCCTGCCCGCACCCCCCAACACTGTCACAGGATATATTTGAAGCCAGCTCCTTTTCCAGTGGGGAGAGGGGCTCCACACATCTCTCCTGCACAACCAGACGGACGTAGCTCTGAGCTCCCAGCAAACCCGTTCACTGCCGTGTCTCAGTGACCTCCACGAAATAAACACGCTAATGCGCATTTTGTGGTTCAAATCCTCCCTCTTACAGACACACTCAGCCACTACCCAGAACCCAACACTGAAATGAGCACTAAAATAAAACACCAAATAACAACCACCAGGGTCTCCTGACATGAGAGCTACCTTCTTCACTGGAAGGTTCACTATTATCCAAACAATACAAGGGAGAGCCACACTCATGTGTCAAGAAGAGCATTACACAATGCAAACACGACCAGCTTCTAGACTTAAGTGGTATAATATTATTTATAGTAATAAGCACAATAGTCCAGACAGAGGCACAGAAGTGCAGCCTGTTATGTGATGCGCTCTGGCAGCCACTTGGGGCACAAATCCATCGTGTGGGCCACAGAAAGGTCTGTAAAACCTACGCTGATAAATATCAATACATGACAAGGCATGGTGACATTCTCACTGTGGCCCCGCCTCCGCAAACTCACTCGGTTGACAATCTGATGAACAATGACAATAAGCAGCTACACAACAGAGAGGCATTCCAGTGCCATTCCAGATATTAAGATACAGACTGGCTCAGCCACAGACCAACTTCACACATGATGTGAGGAGGACTGCTCCCACATATTCTGTGAGCATTACCCATACTCAGTGAGGATTTGGGTTAAATACAGATAAAACTGGACAAAATTCATGCCTCTTGTTTTCTCGTCCATCGTGAAGCTTTGGTTTTTTTAAACTCCTTTCGGTTTCATCTTGTGTAATCTCTGTAATTTCCCGACCTGGTAGCATTTGCTTCTGCCACTTCCCAAGCGAAACTAATTTCATCCTGACCTCTCCTTTGCCTTATGCCCCCATTTTCTCAAGCACGTATACAGTCTAGTAAGAGATTGCCTTTGAAATTACCCTGTCGTTATGTAGTACCATGTACTGTATGTCAGAACCGTAGCCAGATTGATTGACACAGATGAGCTCGAGTGCCCAGCAAAGCCGACCTTATTACTTTTTGAAAAATAACCAAGAAGTGAGACACATTGAGCTCTGCCTACCTGTCACATGAAGCTTGTCACCATCGACCTCGATCTTTAGGAACAGCCTTCCACGGCGCTCCGTGAAGTCGGTGCCACACAGGCTGGGCACGTTCATCACACACTGCTTGTGCACGTTCATGTCACAGGCTGTGGAAGGGAATAACAAAGGGGGGAAAAATCCTTAGCAGACCCCTGTACAGGACTGAGCTTATGTGACAGCTAATGGCAAATTATTTACTTCATATTGATTTCTTTATTAAACTTCTCTACTGGCATAATACTGCTGTCAAGCTATTGACAAGGCCATTCTCATTGTGCACAGGTTCTGCTTCACTGTATCCAGCCTGTGCTCAGTAACACCTCAGGTCTCGAGGCTGGCATTCTCTTTACACACCCCTAGGTCTCAGATGCAGAAAAATGCACGTGGACACAAGCGCACGCACGCACACCTACATGCATGTACACGCAAGAATAGAATAAATGGTGAATGGGAAAATGAAACAGAGAAGACAACTGTAAAAGCGTTAAAAGTATTTTTTCTGTCACACAATCCTGTTGCTCACAGACACAAAAAGACATACAAGAACACTTATGTCATACAGTCTCTCTCTGACAGACAGACATACCAAATAAACATACACCTTACATAATGAAGATAACTACATACATAAAATAGTGGGGAAACATTAAATAGAAAAGTAAGTTTGACAATATTGAACGAATGACTTCAGAATGGCTTTAGCATAGGCAATGTCTTCTAAATGTCCAGATCTTAAGTGCTGTTTCAGCTGGCTTTATCCCACAACCTACTGATCCACACAGGCAGCACAGGAAGACAACAACACTGGGAACCGGAGCGGCAGCAGCATATACATCCTGCAAGATGGAATTCAGCGGCATCTTGTGCCCATGTAATTTCACAAACACAACATAATTTTCTTTTAACAGAGCCCTGCAGCCATAATTAGTTTTTAATGGCTGTTCTGGTAGAAGGAGTCTAAACTGTTTTAACAAGTTAATTAACGTAATTTCTTTTCTTATCAGTGATCGGGGGTAGAAGTCAGAATGGAAACTGAATTTCACATGTGCTTTAAAACCATACAGCCCCTCTCATTTTACATTAAACTGGCCAGATTCTTACATGAATACAGGCAAATATACTGCAAACAGTAATTTTAGATGTAATGCATGTCATATAGCAGGAAACTGCATTGCAAACATAGATTATATATAGAGATAACATAGATTTCTGAAGAGAAAAAGTT
This sequence comes from Chitala chitala, assembly GCA_025773905.1. Taxonomy (NCBI): domain Eukaryota; kingdom Metazoa; phylum Chordata; class Actinopteri; order Osteoglossiformes; family Notopteridae; genus Chitala; species Chitala chitala. The sequence goes on along the minus strand of JABJVR010047488.1, from coordinate 12,952 downwards.
TACCTCAAAAGTCACTTAAAATAAAAAAAAACAAAGTAAACACTGATTTTGAACAGGCCTCGTGGAACAGCAGAGGTTGTACCCCTTTAAGTTAGAGCTAATGGACTGGACCACTGTACCTGGGCTCAATAACTTCAGAGATGTATCCATATAACATGAAAATTTCTCTACATAACTGTTTCTGTACATAATGTGCAAAGTTTGTGTATGAACTGTGTTTTGGTTATCTCAGTGAAGTGGTTGCAGAAAACAGGCAGAAACACAACCATGGCCTTAAGTTTTAGATGCAGCTTTAAACACCCACTGTCATTGAGTTACACACATTAACTTCCCTCTTTCTCCTTTTGATCTGTGGTTTTGATGCAAACAAGAGAGACTCAATCATTGGTTTTTGGCTTAAGAAATCCATGTGTCACTAAGTAGCCTTTGAAAATAACACGTTTTGTTTTGTTTTAAACTAAAATGGCTGCAATGAAAGCGACTTGATTAAAAGACATTACAGTGTGGGTGTTAGTCTGAAGAATGGGATACCTTTTACCACCTGCACTGACTGCAGGGCCCCATCCGCTGTGTGTGTACAGAACCCTACCCCCTCCTGCCCCACGGCTGCTTACTGTCACACTTCATGCCCTGGTGGATCAGCCCATACAGGAGGGACCCGCAGTGATCACAGAAGGTCGGGCTGCCGTAAGTGTGGATCTTAAACTTGTGCTTGCTTCTGGGGTCCTGGGAGAAAATATGGACAAGAAAAATTTAACATATCAATAAAACATGTATATAAATACACTGTCATTCCTGTGTTATCATAATGCTGAAAACCAGAAAGAGGTTGTGCTTAAATGGTAACGGGAAGGGAAAACAAAGACAGGTCTTAATATCCTTTTTCATAAGTCAGTGCTGTTAACAATAAGAACTGTTTTGTTATACTATGCTTCCCATCAAAGAACATTACACTGTCCACTGCCATTTCAGTATATAAATAGTACATAGCCCATATGCACCATACTTCCTGACACATAATAATCAGCTTTTATTGTCACTGCATACATATACATGTTGCACATACATGTCACAATGAAATTTGTCCTCTGCATTTAACCCATCCCCCTGGGGAGAGCAGTGAGCAGCCACACATGGTGCCCGGGGAGCTAGCGCTGAGTGTCTTGCTCAAGGACACACGTGGCTGGGATTTGAACCAGGGACTAGGAGACTTCTGCTCTACCCATTGAGCCACAATCCTGCTTGTAAATTCAACCAAGCTAAACTTGTACCCTGCCTTAGACAGCCATCCTCAGTAATTATGCATAATGAGTCATGCTTATGCACAGGAAAGCTGCAAGAATTTGGTTAAACTGTATAGAAGAGGAGATGAAGTTGTGACTCTTGTCCAGATTTTTTTGACTTCTCCAGATGACAATTGGAACTGATCATGGACCTGACAGGTGGAATTCCAGGCCTTTACTAATAGCTAGCTGGCCTAAAAATGTGTTCTGATGATCGCAGAAGAGAAATGGGCCCAGTAAAAGCTATTTTTACCACCACCGACATCATTGCTGCCCATGTTCCATAATCACAGTTCTGACTGGCTATTATCTTCTTGAGATTTATCCCATGACTAATCTTGGAAGCTTATATGGAGCAGTTCCGCAAATGATGGGGGGGGAGCACACACCATACTCCCTCGCTGCAGCTGCACACTTAAGATTCTTTGCCTTCCGTCGTCCCACAGGCGATTCCTTTCCAGGCCCTTTGTCATAGTGTGGCTTGAAGAACCTACTGGCCCCACCGTAGACCCCCAGGGCAGCGTGACACTAATGCAGCTGCTTTCTTCCAGTGAGCAGAAGCCGACTGTCAAAGCCCTCACAGTTCCAGCCATGATTACTCACTGAACAGGGTTCCAGAAGTTGCCCTTTTTAGCTGTCTGCAATCAGCTCTCAAGGGGGTGCTTAATCAAATACCCCCCCCAAAATGCTCCACAGTCCACATTTTCCAATCACTACAATTCAGTTTGATTAGCTTTAATACGGGAGGTTAACCGTACCAATAACAGGCTTTGTGCGTGGACGAGCAGTTTAAGTACTTGCATGAGATACAAATGGGCCCAATCATGTCTCTCACAATCTCGGTACTTGACGCAAGTACACTTAATCCACACTTAGCTATTAACTTATTCTACATATATACACTGTTTCACTTAAAAGAAACTTTTCATACTTGAGTTTTAATTGGGTACATATTTAGTTACTGATGGCTAGAGAGACATGATTGGATGATACTTCTCACGCTACATAGTGAAAGCTAAAGAGGTACTAAGCTTCTAACATTTACAGAAACGGTGATCACCTCAAGGCCACATGGACCAAAGATAGTACGGCAGGTCAAAGTCTCCTTGAGATGACAAGGGGAGTGACCCAGAGGAGAAAAGGTTCAAAAAGGTCATACTTTTCCAAAGGGACAGGTGTGCTCTTCGAACCAGATGCAGTCTTCACATGTGACAGATGTATCAGCAGTGACAGGACACCATTTTCTCCCATAGAGCACCAGATGCACTGCACTTAATTGTGCATTAAATGGAATTAAGGGTCTTTCAGCATAAGTCCGCAATGAGATTTCACGATAGAGAATGAAGCAGAGTTGAAAAGTCATTTGCTGCATGACAGACCCACCCTTAGGATGCCTGCTGTTCTCACCTGGCTTGCTCCAGCTCTGCCTTTCATACCCATGAGCCTGACATGACCCCTGGTTCAAACCTTGGTCTGAGCACCTTTCTCAAAGGGTGAGGAGAAAGCCTGAGCATCTCAGGGGTCCGGAACACAAATAACTAATTTTAACCTGAATGTTCTAGTCATTCAAGGCTTTTAGTTTTTCCAACAAGTTCAGGTATTAAATGTTTATTCAGAACTCAAAAGACACAAAACATCTGTATACTAACTAGAAACTATAGTGGCCGTTCCTAGTTACAGTTTTATATTGCACATATTTACATCTTAAAGACTCAACTGCTTGTGCATTTCCTGCAACACATAATTTTTTACGCTTATTTTTACAGTTCTGTTTATACGATCTCAAAATCCCCAGCATATGATTGGAAAAGCTGTCAAAAGTTGCAGCAAAAGTTCATTAAACAGCGGCAGGGTTGTCCAAGAAACTTCATTAAGAGATGCTCATTATACCAGTAATAAAATATTGCTAGCAGGGTCACGACAAAAGTCTTTTGCTGACCAGATTAATTTGATACAAAACATGGATAAAAGAAACTTGCAGAACTGAGGTACGTGTATTTAAGAAGATGCACTATAGGTGGTGCACTAGGACCCAGGAGGCGTTGCAGAGTGATACACATAATTACTCTACAAGTATACCAGACCACAGGCAGACTACAGCCTTCATGTTTCATTATCCAACAAAAAGCAGATCTTTCTCTTCTAGCTTTGGCATTGTAAATGTTTAATGAGTTCAGTAAATGCTGTACGCATCTATTATATATAACTAGAAATAACTTTAAATGGACACATTTGCCAAAGTTATGAGTACATTGAAGAAAAAGGAGGTAAGTTTCAGGTTTTCTGACCAACAATGACTATAACATAAAAGGTTAAATACAGTTTCATAATGGAAGTTGCACAGACTGGAGCGATGCTTGTAATATTATATAATATAATATTGTAGTTACAACTTGCCCATATGCATTATTCAACAGAAGCATTGCACAGCATGCATATTAAGGAAGCTACCATATAGCCTAGTGGCTTGAGAGATCCTAGGTTTTGATTTAAAGACCTAAAGTGAAAGTACTGTCAGAGTCAAACCTACTGTAACTGGTTGTTGGAGGTGGTGGGTGAGGATCCAAAATCATGTTGCTGTGTTTTCAGATTGACACCACATGAATCATCAGTACAGAAAAATGCAAAACTTTAATTAGCAAGGTGCTGTTATAAATGGGCTTTCACACTGCTTTTCATTTTCCTGCACAATCCTCATTTGCTTCAAGGATGAATTACTGGGGGAGACTGCTTTGTCACCAAGATTCCCACATATTTAACGGTAACTTTGCAGTTGGCTTCAGATTTGTTTTTAACTCTGCTATCTCTTACTGAAGCCACACTTTACGAAACAGCAGCAGAGTTATAAACACTTCTGAAGCTGTGCTGTAAGAGATAACAGCAGAGCTGAACACATCTGAAGCTGTGCTGTAAGAGATAACAGCAGAGCTGAACACTTCTGAAGCGGTGCTCTGGGTGACAGTATCAGAGCTGAACACTTCTGAAGCGGTGCTCTCGGTGACAGTATCAGAGCTGAACACTTCTGAAGCGGTGCTCTCGGTGACAGTATCAGAGCTGAACACTTCTGAAGTTGCCCTCTCTAAGACAGCAGCACAGCAGAATAATTTTGAAGCTTTGGTGTCATCACAACAGCAGAGCTATCTATGAATCTATGCTCTCTAAATTTGCTGGTGGCTTGCAGCTCTACCGCTTACCTTGCTCATTAACAGATGCCTGACAGAAGCAGGCCAGAGGGGCCTATCACTCCACGGCCACCTGACGCCTTGGTGCTCAGTGTATGAGGACCTCTGGACCACAAGCATGCCATGTTTTCACCACACAGACACAATGAGTATGGGGACTGGGCTCTTTTTGCCAAGGGCCACAATTAAGCAGATGTGACTTTTGCTAAAAGACCAGTCTCTTAATTCAGATCCAGGAGGGGCCCAGATATCGCAATCTTGAGCAAGGTACTTAAGTGTCATTGACACATAAGCTCCTAATATAGGCTATGTATATCACTTAGCATTAAACTGTCTGTTAAATTACAGTGGGCAACCAGAAGTGTGTGTTTTCCTGTCTGCTGCCTCTGCAGGTTTCTGCTTTAAACCCCTGCACCTCTGGGTCAGCTCGTGCACAGCTGGATAAGCAGTCATTTTAATGGGTATGTGGATGAATGTCTAAATTAAGTTTCATAAAATTAAACCATTTAGTGAAAACCATGCACAGACAGAGACTGCAGACGCAGTCATGGCTGTCTGCCCCACCATCTCGCAGTACTGTCATCCTAAAGCCAGAGACAGTTCACTGTAACAACAGAAGCTGCCTTATCCATTTCTCTTTTTAACTCCCAGGCTTTATTAGAAGCTCCAATACAGGTCAGAAATCTGGTGTGAGACTGTTAGCCTTTTGGTCCTACAGCTGAACTACTGTCCCACCCCCACACCAAATACTAATGGGGAGGAGCAGTATTTCTGCGATGTTCATCAGTACAGGACAGTAAGCTTGGCTGGATAGCCCATGGATGGGAGGAAATGTGCTGAGCCACAGGGCTACCCCAAGGTGGATTTGAGATGTGCCTATATGCCTGTGCATATTGCCAGACTGTGACTCTATGCTCAGTCTCACTGATACCATCGTCTCAGAGCTCTGAGCACTAGGATGCAGTGTGCCTCAGTCCATCCACCCGCTGTCGACTCGCCCCGTGCATTTTCCTTTTAAAAATCTAATTTTGAAAAGCCATAAAACTTCCTTCTGAGGGGCCGTGCAATCTAAATTGTCTACAACATTAATCAAACTCATTTAGGTCCTGATGAGAATCCAGTAGATTAAACTGTAATACAGGATTGCGTAAGTATACAGTTTGCATCTATTTGCCTCGTTGTTCCAGAACCATTAGCTGTTAGAAGTCAATGACAAATCCATCCTATCCATTCCTCTGCGAGGATAAATTACTTAGAGAATTAACATTGCAGTTTGCAGAAAAAAAGTGTAAATTTCTTCCATTGAAAATAGACTAGTCAATAATAGCAATAGTGGTTTCCCAAATCTAAAAGGAATAGAAATCAAACAATTCTCGGAATGAAATGATTGGATAGTGAAAGAACAACATCTGCAGTACAATTTCAGTCCATATTATGGGCTTCGGCAGCACTGCCATTTCCAAGCAATGCTCTCATATAAAAATGCACAATAGTGACTATAAATTAAGCATGTAATTAGTCACCAGAACTTTGCAATACCGATATAAATCATAATACATCCTATTCAACTTCTGATGTCCACAGAATGTGTTTGAGGCGCTGCGTTAAAAGGTCACAATCGGACGATTGGGGTGCAGTCCAGACAAAACAAGTAACTGTTTGGTGTGACCAAAACAAACTATCATTGTACTGTGACACTGCAGCCTTCTAGTTCGTTTCCAGTTGAGACAGACAGGGGGCGATGACTGAATGTGATGCTTTGGTTCAGTCAATTCCTGCCCAGTATCTTCTCAAGTGCTTGAAACGATCATCATTTTTAATTTAAATGCTTTGGCAAACTATAACCTGATTAATTTAAACAATATAATTTTATAATCTAGTGCATTGCTCTTCTTCACTAAGGCTTTACAAGCCGTGTAAGAACAGAGGAGAACAAAGGGAGGAGGCCAGATTAAAGTACGGTGTAAGTAAATATTTATCCAATGAACTGCATTATAGAAGTCACGAGTACAAAGTCACACATTTTGCATTACCTTACATTTGAAAGACTTGAATGTTTCACTGAGCATAACATCCATCCATCCATTATCTTAACTGCTTATTCCTGGTGAGGGTCGCGGGAAAGCCTGGAGCCCATCCCAGAGCACATGGGGCACAGGGCAGGGGACACCCTGTGGTGGGTTGGCACCCCGCCCTGGGTGTCCACACACACACACAACGGGCAATTTGGACACACCAATCAACCTAACTATAACCTTTTCTATATGTTTATCTTAGGGTGGCCTATTTGGACTCTCTTAACTGATCCAACCAATCAAACCAAATTTGGACTGTGGGAGGAAACCGGAGCACCTGGAGAAAACCCACCAGGCACAGGGAGAACATGCAAACTCCACACACACAGACCCAAGGCGGGAATTGAACCCCAGGCCCAGAGGTGCACGGCGACAGTGCTAACCACCATGCCACCGTGCCGCCCTAAGCATAACACAGTTCTTGTAATTATATTTTCTCTGACTCTGAACTACTTGGTAGTTGCTTCAGATTTGGTTTGTATGGAAAATACAGGCTGCAGTGCCTAAGTGACTAATAATTGGATGACTCTACCCGACAGAAACAGTTTTTAGATTTTTTCTTGGCTTTAAGGACCCTGCCTCTGACAGGTGTGTAATGCTCAGAAGTACTGAGAAAGCCCTGCATTTTCATCAAACATGTTATCATGGTCTTGATGCAATCACATATCCAATTAGAAGATACTGAAATGCTATAGTAATTCTTAATTACTGTGGAAAATGTAGGGTCCACACAACAGCCTTCACAGCTAGATATGCTTCCTTTTCCTTCATCCATTCCCAGGAATGCAGTCGCACTAGGCTATATGTCATGCTGCCTCTGAGCTCAGGTTATTGTACCCGTAGTTCAGCAGGGCCTCGGAGACTGGCCTTTACCAGGGCATCATAAAGGAATCTCTGAATGCCATTTCATGTTGCAGGTTGTTGAGAAACGTCAGAGTCAGGGCACAATGTAGGTTAAAAGGCCTTATTTTACACCTGTGACTAGCTAATCTGGTGTGCCAATTGTCAAATCACTGCCTGTCATCCCGCCACTCCTTCATCTGCTATTGGTGCTAAATTAAGCAGCAGAGTGTCTGAGTACCTCTGCTTTAATTGCATCATTTCCTGAATCTCAAGCTGAAGGCCCCTTAATTAGCTGGAAGCACACGGTGTGTATCAGACTACTCCAGTGGGGGGGGGGGGCCGAGAGAGGGAGAAGGAGACAGAAAGGGTGGGAGGAAGATATGGTTGTGGTTAGCAAAAGTCCACCCACACACAGATGATCCTGAAAGATCAGCATGCTGTTTTTCTTCCCCTGCTTTTGGTCTGACATCCGAAGTTCAGCGGAAGAGGAACGAAAGCACATGTTCACATGCAGAACGGTCAGCATGTGCTCAGCTCTGCTGAAAAGGAATGCAACGTGACCGAGCGGTAATTAACACACCTCATGTAATTAAGAATTTCACATCATTGGGTCTATGAGTTAAAAAAAGAAAGTTCAGTTAATTTCCTCTTTGACAATAACAGGGATTAATCAACGAAATTAATAAAACATTCTTCCATAATGAAGCTGCATACAAGTATGAATACCGGTTATTCTGAAGCAACATACTGAATTTAAGACTCAATACATTGTACAGTTACTTTACATTTGTCAGTTTCTAAATATTTGCATCGCTTGAATCAGTGTACAGTTGTGCAACTGTAGAACTCATGACAAAACAGATCAATGAAGCTAATGTGCTATCAAAATATTACTGACGCAGTCAGCATCAATTATTATCATCGGTTAGTAGTGCCCTAGTGGAACCACTGGTAGTCCCAATGTGGACCCATTTATATAAACCCAAGAGAGGAGTGTCATCCAGACATTATGGTTATGTGGGAATGTGGTGTAGGATATCAATGAGGCCTTTATGGTAGCATGGCCAAAAGAGCCCACCATACTGCACTCTGCCGGATATGAATTTGTGTCCTAGAACTGTAAAAACGCTAACTTTGTGAATACTTTAAAACATGCCAGAAGAGACAAGTCTTGTTCCTCAAAAGTTATTTGGACCTGACAGACCTACTGGTACTAAAGGCACAATGAAAATATGCCCGGACACACTGAGATGAAAACAAAGTAACCGTTGACTGAACACAAGTACAAAGATATGAAGGATGAGGAGACTTAAGAACTTTTCTTATAGTTGAACTCAAGATACATTTTTACCCCATAGCCTGGATAAACCGATTCTCTCAATCATTCCATGTAGTTTCAGAAGTAATGTTACCTCATCTCACCCTCTTCTGAGTTTTGTCTTCTGTGCTCCATTAGGTCAAGCACAAACTTCTTTCCCCTGGGATACCAAAAAGACCTGGAGCAATACTCTATTTATAGTCCTTCCTTCACAAAGCTTAAATTGCCTTTTATTATGCTGAAGATGACCAAGTCCAGGGTCATAACATATAATAAAAAACTGAGGATGGCACTCTTGAATAACTGACAACAAAAAGACATCAGTATTGTTTTTTAAACAGCAAGGGGAAAAGGACCCTTAATCAGCTAACACCTGACAATTCTAGGGCGGAACTATATTTGGTGTTTAGAAAGGAGAAAGTTTAGGGGCACAAAAACAAAGAGCCTCTGTTTGGAGGATAGTTTCCCATCATTAACCAGAAATCCAACAGTGATCAGTGACAGGAGAAACTATATATTTAACAGCATCCGTTCAGATTTATAGTCCCTCACTGAATGACTGTGCACTCAGTACACCTTCCTGAAAACGTGGTAAAGATGTAACAAGTGGTCATTTTACAGGATGCTACAGGCAATCCAAAATGTCCTTTTGTAATTGACCATTACAGTATTTATCTGTATAGCAAACACAAAGTCAGGCCTTTCTCTGGAATTAGTACATTTCAATCTACATACTGAAATTTTGGTTAAGCACACATATCAAAAGGTATTATAAGTGTTTTCCTACAAGGGACTAAACTGACACGATTTTGGTCACAACTGTTGTTCCATGACACTGTAGCTTGTGCTGCCCAGACAGACTTTTAGAGTGAAGGGGATTAGACTTGGACACCACAGATGGTCTGGGGGTATCAGGCTTCATCATGACATCTTCTGTTACTGTGAATCTCATATGTGTCAAGTGGTCCCTCCTTCTTCCTACTGGGGCTAAGGTTTAAGTTATTCAAAAAACAAGGATTACTCATTGTTCAAACGCCTTGTAAGATGAGTAACGATAATATTGACCACTTCTGTGGGCTCAACCGGCAACTCTGGCAAGCTGGAGCACTTCTGATAACCCTCCATAATGAATATGCCCTAAACATAAAGTCATCAATTATCCAGCAGAAACGCTCTGGAAAAGCCCCGAGAGGTCAGGAAGCACCAGGCTGTAATAAGGAAACCCAGATTCTGATGGTGTTAGTCACCTCTCCAGTGTGGCGAAATATTTCCATTTGGCTCTGTAATTGTTTATAGTCACATCAGTTGGCTTCTAGGAGTGGCTCATGAAAACTTGCAATCTCATGGTTCGCTGAGCCTGAGGCGAGTGTCAAATAGACAGGCATTAACTAAAGAGCTCAACACCTGTGCCATTTCATTCATTTGTGCCCTTAGCCCAGGAAAGACCTTGTGATGAGCAGTGACTCACAGACCACCAATCATCCTTACAGGCAACATTAGCTAGATCGCCTCTCTAATTCATCCCTGCAAAGAGCAGTTGTCCCATCATGATCTTGTTCATCATTCAATAAAATGCAGAATTAATAACATCTACGAGATGAAGGGGACTGCTGGCATAGCAGGCAAAGCACAGGACGCAGCTGTGTAAACCTGGTTCAAACGTCATTTACCTAAAGCTGGGTCTCCTGTAGTTCACACTGGTGCTTCAGTGTATAGATTAAATGGGCCTCATTTCACATTAACTATAATCAGGAAATTGAAAGTGGAAAAAATAATAATACCAACAGGCTTACTGAACTTACCTTATTAGATGTAATCCTGACATGATCTGCATGTTATGGAGTTTCGATCCTCTCTCACACTCACAATTTGGAGACATTACCACAAAACCAGTAAAATTACCATATGGTAGGAAAAAAAGGAAAAAAAAAAAAAACCTCACACTGCACACACTACAGAGGACATGATGCCACACTGTTGAATCACTGCGTTTCAGTTTTGCATCTCCTTCCCCTATACACCACAGTTCTAACTTAAACTAATTGGTGTGACAGACACTCGATGCTACTGATGTGACAACTGGTCCAACAGCAACTGTTCTCAGACTAACATACTGCTTGCAGAAAACTTACTCACTAGATGACATAACCAGAGCGTAAGTAAACTCACAGACACTTGCATTGAGACTTGAAAAAACTGACATATTACATCATTAAATCATCCCCACAAGTGCTCTTTCTGTAATTAGGAGGTGTAGTCTGCTGCCCTCGGCAGGTAATGGGAATACCAGGCCATGTAACTGTGACAATCCCGAGGCTGAAGCGGTTGAGGGTAATTACAGTTGTCTCTGTTTAACTGGGGTTAATAGTGCTTACAGATCTGCGTTCACTGTTCAAGTCACTCCCACACAATATTGCACTGCATATCTCAACAGCAATTAAAATGTGCGAACCAAACAGTGCTTTAAAATATAGGCAATTATATAGCAATGTAATTTCATACATTCTAAGAACCTGAATGAGTAATAATTAATATTTACAGCAGAGTGGCATGATGAGAGGTTGAGCTTTGAGGCTTGTGTTTATTTTATCATAGGTGTGCCGTAGGTACGTTATCGTCAGCTAATGCTTCCTCATCTGGGAGTCAGCAGATGTGAGCCCTGGGGTAACCTCTGGGCTAAAGTCACCTGAGAAGCAGAGCTATACAGTGGAGACATGCTTTGCTCACATTAGAAGCCAGCCTCTTGGCCTCTCTTCCTCCACCTGCTGCTTTCTAAACGTTGCGGGTTGCTCTCCCTGTTGTTAATGCACACATGCATGTGCGTGTACAGAATACAACCCCCCTCTCCCCCAAAACATCCGAGCCAGAGCTTTTTGGTAAGGGACAGCACTGCCACCATGCAGGCAGTCTCCTCCGTCAGACAGAAAGCTGGGAAGCATTGTGATGTTTAAGATGGCTCCAGCTCCTTGTCCAGCCTCAGGCCTGGGACCCAGCACAGACAGGCAGAGACCACAACCCAGCTCAGCTAAGCAAGAGCGTTAAGACAGATGAAGCCCTGTACAGTCTAAAGTCAGGCAATATCCTCCACAGTGCCATGTATCACACACTGCAAACAAACAAATATGAACTGAAAAATAAATAAAAACAGTCATCTGAATTCTATGAATAAAATATAGTTCTCTCTTGATGGGCTGCCCTGCCTGCAAGCCTTATTCTATAATGGAAGTCAACGACCACACATAGAAATGAACAGTCACTCAAATGTGCCTGTAACTCTTCTGCAAATGACGCATACCTTCATGCCATTCTTACCCAGGAGGTCCTGTTTCTCAGAAGAGTCATGATCCCCCATGTAACAAGCTTCTATGTCTCCAATGTTTCAATTACCTGCATGGACATGTTATGAGCAAACTGCTAAAATGCACCTGAATGCAAGTACATCCATAACAAATCTTTCCACTCAACAGCTTTGACTTCATAAATGTGAGACGTAGCAAGACCTACAATTTGCAATAATAATAATAATAATAATAATAATAATAATAATAATAAAACAAGACAAACGTATGTTGTAAACACTGAGATCACACAACGATAATAGCAATAATGGCAAAAACATTGGAGGCACGCTGGGAATAGAACAATCACTAAATATCTACTCAACGTTTCTCTAAATTGTTTCCACATTCAGCAGTATTTTGTACACAGGACATGTCAAAAGCTACTGTGTTCATATTAATGAAGCACAGGAACTCCAGTTACAGATAACACGTCCCTGTGATGCACAGGTTACAGGAAGGTGACTATTTCTTCTCCTTCATGGAGATACAAATTGTGTCAGCCAAAAATAAACAGCACTAGGTTTTAGAAGGCTGCTCTTGCTCTGCGTTTTCCAAATATGACCCATTCTAAGAGCTACCATTACACGTCTTAATTTCTCATTACCACAACAAAGTAAAAAATGACCACCAGATGTGACAGTCCTCCACGTCCTCATAGCTTGGAAGTTCTAAACAGGGACAAACTCAAGTCTTGCAAGAAGAGGTTTTATAAAGAATATAAATAGGTACTAATGTGGCAGCGACATAAGCAACAATGTGGCTGTGACATAAGCAGCAATGGGGCAGCGACATAAGCAGCAATGTGGCTGTGACGTAAGCAGCAATGGGGCAGCGACATAAGCAGCAATGTGGCTGTGACATAAGCAGCAATGGGGCAGCGACATAAGCAGCAATGTGGCTGTGACATAAG
>JABJVR010047487.1:0-27455 GCA_025773905.1 Chitala chitala | reverse complement strand
TAGTTCAGTTTCTTCGATTATGACTACGCTAACTTAGTATACTTTTCCCTTATCATACGTGCACAAACTCCTATAAACTGATTGTGGGAAACTGTCCTTACTGGCCAGTGAATTCAAGTCTCTGTAAATATTGAGATTAATTCATTTGGGATATCAGACTTGGAATCAGTACGGCTCATACTAACAACTCCTTGCCGCAAAGAATAGGATAACGTTTTCGCAGAAGTATGTTGTAAAAAAATTTGAAATGATGATCTCTTTTAATGATGACGACTGGTACACCCATATTATTATAGTCTCTTACCACACAACCAGAAGAAAACAAGTAAATTCCTTTCAAATAATTCCTTCAAAAATATATGCAGTTGAACTTTGAGTTACGGACACCACAGAGGGACATAAAGAACGGCAACGCGTAAAGATATTAAATGTAATGGCTACATATTCTTTAAACGTTTATTAATGCATATCTTCACATTAAGGAACTTAACTGGAACAGCATTTTCATGCTGTAAAACTGTGTTTTCGTGCTGCGATCTTTTCTTTAATAAGACTTGTGTTTATTTTGAGTGAAATCAGTAGAGAAAATTACATTTCAGTCACATCATCAGACGACTACAGCCAAGGTCGCGTTGTACTAACACTTTAGTGTTTTTCTGACATGATGACATCTGTGTAGCATGGCCAGATTCCAAATTTAAATTACTCTAGTGAGTTTTATTGTAGGTATGCTTTTCATTAAGAAAGAAAACAAGGTGCTGACCAGTTCTCCTTACAATACAATAACAATTTCTGTGCCATAATTTTGCAGTTTTAACATTGTAGATTAAAAAAAATTCTTTAGCTTCATCTTAATATGTATATGGAAACATAAAAGGTGAGTTTTGTTTTTAAAAATACACTAGTGAAGTGTCACTATAGATACAGCCCACTAATATAATTGAAGAAAACGTCCTATAGACCCTAACTTCATGCAGGTTCAGTTTATCTACACCAAACTACTTTTTCTAAGGAGACCTTGTCTGCCTTGCTTTAGTATATATAACTTGACGGATCAAATTTTGCGTATTTTAGCCACTGATGTGAAGAGCTTTAACTTCCTTAAGCAAAAAGTATTACTCATAGTGTGTGTGCATTTGTGGTCTGCAATGACCCAGCAAACAGGGAATGTTCTCAGAATGTTCCTGGTTTGCTAGGGGGTTGGCACCCATTTCGGGGTGTCCCCTGTCTTGTGCACTAAGCTCCCTAGGATAGGCTCCAGTCTCCCCCGTGACCCTGTGTACGACAAGCAGTGTGGAAGACGCATGGATGGATGGATGGATAGATGTGCAAATTTTTTTAATCCAACTAGACTACTGTAAATGAAATTGCTAATCTAACAATCATATTTTCACCTCAATGGTACTATTTATTCCTATGAATGTTATTTAGTTATTTAAAAATGTGCAATAACCATAAAATGACAGCATCTGAGCATTTTGATAAATACAGCTATTGGGAAACTCAGAAATATGTCATCACAAATTGATAATCATTATACAAATTCAAATATTAATGCAACCGTTTTCTGCAGTTGTACGGACATTTTAGAAGCGAAACATTGTAAAAGCAGGATCACACATGACAACTGCTGGAGCCGTAAGCAACCTGAAATCGTTTGGGGGCAACACATTTTATAGGATAACGTATCATTTATTTCATACAAACACAAGTCTCTGTATCATAACAGATATGATGTATTTCTAAATTACTCTAGCAAAAAAAATGACTGCAAAGCAGTATTGTACAGTAACTGGCCTTTTTCTGAAACAGTAGTCAGGTACGCAGAAGGGAGCAGTCATCACACAGTTATGATAAGAGGATGAGCATATAGGCAAGCACGTTCTATTTGGTGGTCCTAGTGATAATCTACAAGAGTACAGTTTCAGGATGGTGCACTGCTAAAACAGGACGCCCCAAACTGTAATTCCTTTGAGGTGGTGGGGAGTTATGTAACAGAATGGCCAATGTTGCTGTCATTGTTGTCATACTGTCATTTGCATGTTAAGAACAAGACAAGCACTGCAGGTTCCCAGAAAATCAGAACATTTTATAAAGATTAATTACATACATAGTTGTTCACCACGGCAACACATCCATCCAGAGTTAACTCAATGTTGCCTTTAGTATCAGACTGAATATTATTATTCACCTTTCATGTGAAACTACGAAAGCGCAGATTTCAAACTAAATAATATATGTAACCATTACTGAAATTACAAGGGAAAAAAGTGTCTCTGGTTTCTTTAGGTTTTCTGTGATCAGAAATGCATACTGATATATCTAAAACTTGTTTAAAGGTTTTTTCATCAAATAAAAAGCGAGTGCTGGATTTACATTTACATGCATGTAGAGCATGCACTTGCGTGACCTCTGGCAGTAATTCCAGTGTCCGCTCCTTGCCCTGTCTGCAGTTGCCATGGCAGCTCTGAAGACGGGCCAATCGCCCTTCCCAGCAACTCCATTAGTTTAAATGCTTCGCCACCAAAATGGTACAGGCGGTGAAATTAAAGAGTGGATTCATTTGACCCCCTTGACAGCCCAGACGAACAAGCTCTTAATTACTCTAACTGGCTGCCTGGCAGACGCTTTTTAATGTCCCACCCCAGACACAAACACAGGGTCTCCGGAGAGTCCGGGACAGGTGCCCACTGTCTTCCATCCCCCCCAGCCACCAGCAACACCTTCAGAATTTAATGCACTTGCTGTTCCAGGAGACATATTGGGCTGTTTATTTGCTCAGCCAGCTGTGTTTCACCCACTGCAGCATACACTCTGCTGAAGCATTTAAGAAAAATCTCTGGGTTTAACTGCTGGTACCAGGAACCTTACACTTAACACCTTCAGCTACCCCATGTGAACTGAATCTCGCCCATTCCGCATGTGTGGGCTGTCAAGGTCTGACTGCGTTCTGAAACCACTCAGGCTCACGGGGTCGTTTAGGTGACGGGCAGACACTGAATCGCAACTGAAAGTGATCCAGACGCAGTGTCAGAGACCTCCTCTCTACGCCATTCACTGACATTGGCATGACACTTTTGCAGGTGTGGATGGCATGGCTCTTTTGGCACCTGCATTTGGAAACTGTCACTTTTGGCAGTCGTTCTTTCAGACCTCTTCTGGCTTGTGAAATAGAGATGCTCAACAAAATGACCCTCCCGGCTGAGGACCAAAGCTGAACTTCAGGTTCCTGCTCCTGGAATACAGAGACAGCACATTCTGCTGACTCCACAGCAAAACATTAGTCACTAATGGTACAGGTTCTGGACTCAATATTTGGCCACATTCACTCTGAACAATGAAGGCAGTGTTGTAATTTTACATTTATGCACAAGCTAACATTACCACCTGCTATAAGTGGCTTACAGACCTGTTAGCTCTGCTCTCATAGCAGTGACAAGTCAAAAAGCACCACTGAACTCAAAGTGTTTTCAAACCATTGCTAAGTTTGTTTCTTATTTTCCACTTGCTGATGTTTTTCATTAAGGAAAGAGACATTTAAAATAAAACCAATGCAAACATCTAGCATCTGATTTTCAAGTTGTGAAAAGCAGATAAATAAAAAAAGGCGAGAACTACTGGTGTCAGCACAGTCACCACAAAACACAACAAGCTGCATGAAGTTAGTGCTGAGTAAATTCTGTCCTAAATGGATCATGTTACTCTTCTCATATCATTTCTCAAGTGAGGATAAACAGATAACAGATTGATGCAGTCTAGGCAGAAATGCAGTGTCCAGAAAAAAAAAAATTACACATACACACGCACACACACACACACACACACACACCCACGTTGTAAATCTCAAACAATCTCTGAATGTCAAGCAGGTACGTAGCTAACATTTTTTGGTCAGTGTCACTAAATTGGACCTGAACAAAATGCTAAGTTTGTTCAGACAACGCCACCTTAACTGGAAGGGTCTGGAAAATTACCCAATACATCTCCCCGCCCCCCCAGAACCTCACGAATTATTCATGAAAAGAAATTGGAGCCTGTCTGAAGAAAGGTTTTTTTTTTCCTTTTTTTAAATACAAACCGCAGACCTTGAACTCTGTAGTGTTTTTTTGAACAGAATGAAGCCTAACATGGTAACTCAGTGTCTGCTGGGAACAATGACAAACTTAACAGTGAAAATCACTTTCACAGAATGAGATTAATAGTAATGTAAAATGCTTCAACTAGTTGTGGGAGGTTGGGTATGTTATGTTAATATAACAGAAAACAGTGAATAACTACCACATTTCAAATTACACACAAAAACTGTCGATCACTGCTGATCGATCGGCTCCATGGGGTGAACATGGAAAGCCTTGTTCTAAACTTACCTATTGAACAAGAAACGGGTAAACCAATACTAGTTTTACAAGGAATAATCAATTAGCTCTGCACGAAATTTGCCTGAATTGATAACAAGAAGACGTATCATTTCAGGTATGGAAGCTGCACCTTTAAGTAAGAATATGTAAAGGAATGCTGCTCTATTGTCCCAGATAAA
This sequence comes from Chitala chitala, assembly GCA_025773905.1. Classification (NCBI taxonomy): domain Eukaryota; kingdom Metazoa; phylum Chordata; class Actinopteri; order Osteoglossiformes; family Notopteridae; genus Chitala; species Chitala chitala. The sequence continues at coordinate 22,918 of JABJVR010047487.1, read as the reverse complement.
GTAGCAGTGCCCGTGTAGTCAGACCGTCTGCCAACACTAGTGTGCGCCACTCATTTCATACTTAGACCAGATGCGCTCATTAGAGAGTTTGAGTCAGCTGCTGTCAGTTATGTCAAAACCTTTCAAAGAGAGGCGATTAGTCTGGGTTTTGGAAGGGCTAACAAGAGGTGAGTTGTAAACACAGAGCAGATTCCAAGCCATGTATGTGAGTGCTGGCACCCTCGAGGGGGCAAAAATAAACCCAAGCTTTGGAGCTTTGCTGAACCAACCCACTACTGAAAAAAAAAACTAATAAATAAATAATAATAATAACTTGCTATAATGAGTACAGACTTTAATTGTAAAAAAGACCTGGCTGTTCACTAAAAATAATAACTGGCAATAAAAGAGTTTTTTTGGACGGGTGTCTGGCTATTGTACTTTGCCCATCTTCCTGATGAAGGCAACTCAACACTTCTCCTCCTCTTCATGCCATCTGAAAGGTCACATTAAGGAAGGGGGGGACAATGTCTTTGGTCTTGCACACAGGAAGGTGTTTTCAAGCCTTCTTCCCTACACATTTTGTGGTCTTATTGCTCACAAACAGGAAGAGGTTTTTAAGCATTCCTCCAAAAAATTACCCAGTGTTATACTGCCACTGCTTTAACTGTCAGAGTATCAATGCCAAAGACCTCAGCACAAGACAGCCAGAAATTAAGTTCAGGACTATTAACCTCTACAATAAAACCTGTTAACATACATAGAATATTACAATATTTGTATATTTTGTACAATGTGCTAAAATTTTACTTAAATTAGACATGCCACATGCTGTAATCTTAAAAGCAGCTATTTAAATTTTTAATGGAATAATAAATCTACATACATGACTTGCCTGAACACAAAATAACTGAAAAGTCATCTGATTGGTTCGAGCTGTTACAGGCAGAGTCAAAGGCCACTCAGCATTAGAGGCGGTAAAATATAGTGCTCACTGTGCTTAGTGCAGCAGCCCGTCTTCTGGGAAGCAGTGCGTGATAGACAGGTGTGTTTCCCAGCAGTCATGTGACCAAAGTCCAGCCAAGGGAACCTCCCCATAGTCATGTGACACACTGCTGATTCACTGAGGGTTTGCATGTATGTGATTTGAGAACTGGTGGGTTTTTTTAAGCCTCCTCATTTGTCAGTCCCCTTTCCCCCTCCCAGGGGCATTTCCCTGACTCCAACACCCTTGGCCAGCATGAACATTCAATAACTCAGGGTGTGTCATAAGAGTGGGGATGGGGGAGACGGTCATATGATATCTTGAGCTTTCCCACAGGATTATTGCTGTTGCTGTAAGCAGAGGCGAACTGGAGCGATGCTGACCTTGGTCTCTCTTTGCATCTTTGATTGACGCCTGGCAATTCCACCAAGAGCTCAGGTGACATCTTATCATATAGTGTTTGCATTTGTCAGTCTGGGGGCACTTTGCTAATCCCCCACAGGGCGGATCTGTCCAAGCTGTTGACATAAGCCCCCCACCCCTTTCTCCTTTTCTCTAGGGCTGTAACTGGTAAATACAGAAATCTCAGACAAAAAAAGGTCTGCTTACCCCACTCCATTACCATGACTACAAGGAACAGGTACAGTTTCACTCAGCCACTCCCAGAGAGAGGTCCATTCCCCTGCACACAGTTCAATTTCTAACTGTATATCTGAATGTTCTGTCTAACATTTAGAGAAGTTTACTATCACAGAAGGGCATGTAACTGATCACCTTTCCTGTGCAGTATTCACCGTATAATCTATGGTCAGTTTAAGCACACATTTTTTCTTTTGTAAACATTACCAAGGGGACACAAAAGCTTGAGGAAAAGGAAGCCCCATCGGGGACAGTCAGCAAGCAGAGCAAGCGACACATGTTCTGATGGCAGTGCATAACCTGCGCGTGAAAGAGATGAGGGGAAAAACCTGCATGAGTCTTGAAACCTCTAGATGAGTAAACGCACGGGAGTCACTCTCTTACGGGTCGGCCTCACCGAAGATGCTTCCCCTGACAACGTCACCTACGGAGAGAATCCTCCCTGTGCACAGAGGCCTGTCATTCTTATTACTGCACAAAAATTATGTGCAAAATTCATTTTAATAGTTCAATGATTTCAGTCCACTACAACTCAGAGGTTTAAATTCTAGGCTGATCAAGCAATCGTGAATTTCGTAAATTTTGTATTATTGAGATTAATCATTCATTACTGTGCCTGTTCCCTACATGAATGTGTTCTACAAGTGTTAAAGTCATAGTCCAACACTCTTAGAGACCAGACAATCCTGTGCGTTTAATTTAATATTTGACAGGTTTAACACCTTGTTGTTTTCACATTTGTGAAATGCAACAGTGAAGCAGGAGCTGAACAGGATGACCGTTGAGTCCGGCCAGGAGACAAATGTCTTTTCTTAGGCGTGGTCATGAATGTGAACACATGCAGGTGCCTGAATACACAGAACACACGCCTTGTTTCCAGCTCGCCTATGACCAGCCAGTAAGAGTGTTAGAACCCCTGGGCACAGGCGGGTGCCCTTTGTCTGCTGGAAGGAGTGCACAGAGACACGCCCGCTGCACTCTGAGGCCAGAGGGACGGACGAGGCTTTGCAGCTGTTCCCACACGCATACACCTGAGCTGGCACTCAGAAAACTTCTCCATCTAGACAAAAGGACACATTTTTATACCATGGAAAACAACAGAGAAGCAGGAAATGCCATTTCAAAACTACTCAATCATGGTAAATACAAGACAACAAGTACAAAAACTTCCATTAACAATATCAAAAAGAATAAAAGGTTTTGCTAATTCTGGCTTTAACAGCAATTCGCAAGAGCTTAAGGGGTACTGGTAGGACTTGTTTAAATTAGCATGCTGTCTGTGTGTAGATTAGTGAGATGTCACAGTTCTTACTGCTGACAGAAGGCAGATGAGGGAAAGCCTTGGGGGATAGGCGGAGGACTAGAACTTTCCGTCACATGGCAGTATTGACGGTGTGTCGGCTGAGGCTCGGGGAGGCCCATCTGAGCACCTGGGACCCCACGAAAGAGACAAGAGGCAGTGTCTGTGCTCGAAACCCGAGCCAGCCACATAAAGACCCTTCGAGTTGAGGAGCTAACGTTGAACCCTGCACTGGAGAGCAACAGCAGGGAATTAAACAAGCTGTGGACACCTGATCGGCACAAAGGCCTCTGTCTGTCGATGTGCGCGCTGCTCAGGGCCACGAAAAGCCAAATCAAAAAACTCATCACACTCAGCTCTGGCCTGGAACTGTGTCTAATACGGACTTTACCACATTGCCCATCAACCCCCTCTCCAGCGGTGACACGTTTACGGTAACAGGGTGACTCACCATGTGTCACTCTGGGGAGTATGCCAGTCTGGCAACCCATTGAAATGAGGAAGGATAAATAATGCCTACGTTTCTTTTATCGGATTCTGTGGTCACACGTAATTCAGAGGCAGCCTAGAGATGGCGTTGAAGAGAGGACATCTTCAGCGCACCGGACTTCTCTGTGTATCCTAAGCAAACTGACATGTCGGCACAGCTACGCGGTGTGCGTGGTGAGACTGTCTCCGCAGATGCAGCCAGTGAGGTGTCTCCTGGTGGGCGTGGTGGTCCAACGGGCTGAGGCATGGCCGCAGCATTGCTCAGCAGACAGAACCCGTGCTCTGCGGAGAACACGAAGGGTTTGGTTTGGCCCAGTTACCATCAGCTCCCCAGACACTAGACGGGGGTGTGGGGGTACAGACTGTAAACCTTACCTAGGATAATGTCAGCTGGCAATAAAACAAAGAAAAGAAAAAATTAAATTTCAAGATGGCAAATTTCATACAGTAATCCTTGTCCTTCAAAATGACAGATCTTACATAGTTAAAATGCCAGGGCCCTCAGTAACTGCACAAACTATTGTGATCAGACAACCTGCTAACACCTTATTAATTCCCAACTAACTTCTTAAGTGCTGACAGTTCTGCTGACTGCCTCTTCTCACACACACATGCCACAGTTATAAAAAAAAAAGTTGCCTGACACGTTGAAATGTATTCAGTTTCCCATAGTCATGTCCAAATTCCTCAGCGACAAGGTAACCAGGACCTCTGCGTGATAGTTTTGTCTATAAATAGCAAGTCGTTAAGAGAGGCCATTCTTGTTTTCTAAAAATAAACTTCACACCTGGCTGCAGTGAGAGTTCAGCATTTTCTGTTTCAATTAAGTGCGGGTGAGATTAAAGAATTTAATTTAGACAAATGCTTGAGTAAGGGGAAAACAGATGGTGAGGAATGTGGGAGTGTTATGGATACAATTTGTGAAATGTTTGTTAATTAATTACCTGTGCAGGTGTGACAGAAGCATAGCATCAAAACAGGCACATTTTGCCTAAAAAGAGGTGTGGATAGTTACTTTATACCTAAGGGTGAAAAAGTTCAATGACTTGCAATAGGTTTATCAAGTATACTTGACCGAGTCATGAACTCAGGTCAATGGTGGTGTCTGCCTGTTGTGGACATTTTCCTTGTTTTATCAAATGATTTTTGCTACCTGTACCTGTACAAATTTGCAGCCCTGGCAATCAAATAACTCTCTGGGTCGCAGCAAAGTCTGCACAGATGACACACAGGAAATTTTAAAAAATAACTTTTGGAATTACCCTGTTCTTCACAGCTTGGGATCATGCACGTTACTGATTGGCCAAATTGGAATACCTCCCAAACCTTTGATTGGGCCTTGGTGGGAACACTATGAACTCCACCTCAAATTCCAAATGTGAAAAAAAAGGAGGCACCACCCTGTGAGAGAGGAGATGACTGGACCTGTTTGAAACCAGTTCACAGCGCTGTCAGGGGCCTGCACACTCTCACCGTTTTTCAGTTTAACAGAAACCGACTTTGTTTGCATGCAGCTGATTTATAGGCTTCGCATTGTGTTCTTTGGAAACCATTTACCCCTTTATCTACTATTATCTATCACTTTATCTTCTCTTTTGCTGAAAAAAAGATAAATGTATTTACTCATTTCAAAAGATGACCGTTTTGGTCTCACCAGATATGGCTGCTGCTGCAAGCACAAGGCAGTCGTAATTCACGCACGCCATAATTCTTATACTTTTTTTTTCTTGCCAGGATTCTGGAGTGAACGGTCTTGCGTTTTATGACCTTCTTCCTGATGTATGCAGAGAAGAAAAAAAGAAGGCTTTCATGTATGAATGCGTGTAGTCTTATCTTACTTCTCTGTGCCTTTCTAGCTTGGCTAATGTGGCCTAGCCTAGAGAGCAATTACTGCATTATAACTATTAATTCCAGCTGAAAATTTGCATGCAAAAACACTTTGACAAAGGATACATCATGTTTCTATTAGACAAGTAAACATGATTTTTATTTTCATTTTCTGCACATACATACAGGGTGGTACATGTATATTTCATGGTGATAAATCTGACTGATGAATACTTCAAAAGGAAGAACAAAGCAACCAATCAGATTACACTGTCAGTTTACTTAATAGTTCGCATAAAACACAATGGGTGTGTAAATAAAAGCATGCGTGTGACTTTGCAGATGATGCACTGCCAGTCTTGGTTACAACCCTGGCTGACTGTGCTTTAGACATGATCACTGTCTTTCTATTACAGACAACACATTCCAGGCCATGCAGCGTGACTGTAAGGTCATTACTGCAGATAACAAGAGGAAGATGATCCATTTACCTAAGCAGTTAAAGCCACTTTAAGAGTTCTAAAGTACAGCAGCATTCCCACAGCATATAGACCTCTGTCTGATCGGCATCTATAACATCTGACAAATATCGATGCCAGATAACCTTTCGAAGTGAAATATGTCATTGGAGCGAGTCTTCAGTTTGCATTGCCACAACAATGGAGAAATACGAATATAACCAATTTAGAGGCACACGCAAACATTTCATAAGCATGATAATTCTAGGAACATTGTCAGTTTGAGCTTTATTCTCCAAAGACAGAGAAGTAACTTAATTTGGTTTGGTTTCCATATTATTCTTCTTACAGCTTGAACTCGTAGCAGATGCTTGAGTGTGTTTCTTGGGGAAATGTTAAATAACTTGGAATCACTCTGGGCCTGCTGTAGGATTTGGCTCGACCTCTCTAAACCCCAAGTGATTCTGAAGCTGAGAACGCCTAATTGACGTACGTGTTCTCACAGGTTTGCGCGATCAGTTGAAATTGTCACAGATTTCAGCTGTTTTTTTTTCAATGAACGTAAAAGGGCTTGAACAGAACTTATGACTTCAAGAAAGCAGTTTTTTCTTTATTGTTTACAGAATAAAAACCTGTTCTATCACTTACCCCATAGCTTGTTTTGTTGCTGGCATTACTAGGCAACGGGGCTGTTTTTGCTTATCTCCCCCCCCCCTCGCTTCCCCAGCAACCCTCAGGCAATTTCAACACTTTAGCATTTCTCAGTGGGTTGAACTTATACATCTGTTTCAGATTGTGTAGAGTGCAAAGGCCCGTCTCCTCTGTAAGCTGGGCTGGGGGTGGTGTGTGTGTGTGTGTGTGTGTGTGTGTGTGTGTGTGTGTGTGTGTGTGTGTGTGTGTGTGTGCGCATACGTGTGTGTGGTAGAGGGTGGGGGGTTGGTGGTGGCTCTGTTCTGCCGAAATAAAAGAACAAGGGAGATGGAAAGGAAAATAAAAGAGTAGAGAGGCGTTTTCAAACTTGACTGCCACGCTAACAGGGCTGCACGTGAGGCAGAAATGTGACTTTCCTCCATTTCTCTTTTTATTAAAAGGGAAACATGCTGCCATTTTATAGTTCAGTTAAAAACAAAAGAAAAGAAAAAACTGAGAGTTTGCAGTGTTTAGGTTTTAATGGGCCAGGATCTGTCCCAGTTCCTCTGCTGCCCTGGGCCTCAGGCCAGGAGAGACCCTGCAGGATGGAGAACCATCAAACCTGAGCTTGTGCAGCCGGGACCTCATCCCAGAGTTCAGCAGGTTTGCCCGGCCCGTTCAGTGGCTTTACCCCTTTAACAGCCATTTGTTAACAGCCAAAGTCCCTCTTCTGCAGTAGTCACAAATGTTTGGTTTCAATTATTGTGTTCATTTTAACTATGAACCTCTTCTGATTCACCCTTTTCATTTTTAATGGTGGTCTCTTTTGAAGGGAAACTGTCAACAACATTAGCTGAAACTGGTTTAAATGTTTATAGGTATTTTTAATTTTAGAATTATTAGGATTATCCATCCATCCATCCATCCATCACCGAATTGCTTAACCCATTCAGAGTCAAGGGGGGCCTGGAGCCTAGGCACAAGGCAGGGGACATCCTGGACAAGGTGCCAACCCATTGCAGTATTAGCATTTATAATATTTAAAAAGACTGCAGTAACATCTTTAGCACACTGGCTTCGGTAAAAAAAAGTCATATCTGCATATGTAGCAAGCGGTAATAAGAAAATCAGGTTAATTATGTTATGGTGACTACATCTCTACCTATGAAGAACATCATTTAAATATTGCCTTGTTGCCTGAGAACCTTCAGGTCTTTCCGCAATCAGCAGCAGGCCGCAGAAAACAGTGTGGGACAGTTACAGTATCTCTACCATTTTTAACTCATGAATACACAAAGTTTTTGTTTTTTTGAAATGCATGATAAAAAAACGTTTGGCATTCTGAAGGCACCTGGAGATCAAATGCATCAAGACAAATGCAGGGCGGGGCAGGAATGAGATGGTGTGGCATCTAGGGCTCTCTTCTTCAGCTCGCCCTGCCCCACCTTAACCACCATCCTCTCCCAGTTCAGCAAAGACAGTGAAGACAGTGTAAGGAGGGAGCTTGTTCCATATGTACAGAGGAGCACGCCTTTACCTGCTGCACGTGTGCCCTTCATGTTGGCTCGCAGTGCCAGAAGCAGCAAGGTGGACAGAATTGTCAGCCAAAGTGTAGCACGTACTCCACCCAGCACAGGTTTAAACCTGAGCTCCACGACTCAGGGAAAGGAGTAGCTAAAAACAGCGTTCTGCTCATCCTTTCAACATGTCCTTTATATTTAGACAAAAAAAGGATCAGACAGTGATCACATACGAACACAATCACATGTTTACAGTGCCTACATACACTGTACGTCTTTGCGTCTTAACTGAAATGGTAACAGAGATCAGAGAGAAACTTTCCGTTCACCTGTAACTCAATCGCATCAATTTCCTCTTCCTCCAATGATGTAGGAGCAGTGGCTCAAAGTCCCCGAAACGGAGTAAATGGGCAGAAGAAAAGCAGAAGTGCAACCAATCGGCAAGGGTGGCGGCTCACACAGGCACCTGCTTCCCGTTAGGTGTGTAATTTTGGCTTCTTTCCCTGACACACACTACCTGGCCTATTAATAGTGCTCAAGATGAATGTATTGATACCGCTCGACATAACCGTGTCGAATCTAACAGCAAAAATTCTGAATTCCCTCAGCAAACCCACAAACACCTTTGTGTAATACTTAGTTTCTTATCTCTGGAGTAGCACTGTCCAGTTATAAATGACTGGCGATTTAAAGCAGTCCCGTCATGAAGCCGAACACAAAGTTAGTTCAGCATTTACAGTGCATTGCAGCTGGTCACACCAGTCTGGTCTTGGCTGTGTTTAAATATCTCACTAATCTCCATAAATATTTATCATTTGTATTTACTGATATGTTTTATAGTGTTGCTGAATCCAGCTGAATGAGAAAGCATTAAAATATTTATCAGGTATTACAAATAAAAATTCTGAATCTTCAGTCTGCCCAAGTTGTGTGATTTGGTTCATTGTATTGTGTCTTACACCAGTACTGGTCATTGTGCAGATATTAGAATCCAGTGTGTCGCATGATGAGACTTGTGCTTCTAAGCCACCAGGAAACTGCATGGCAGCACACAACCGGAGCTTCCTTTCATCACAGGGCTTCATTTCCAGCCATGTGGTAACTTATCCTAGCCAAAGACGTCCAGCTGGCTCTTTTAACATGATGAAAAAGCTGCTTGAGTAGCCAGCCGGGCTATGTGATTTGTAGCATTTTTGATCAACTGTTCCTTCCCTCTGGAAACATCTTAATGTGTCCATAGATTCCTTAGCAGCCTATAGTGTGTGGTGTTTTGTAGTGCCCACACAGCATTCCATATCATTAGTCCACCCTGTCCACCTGCACAGCCTCTTTTACCTCCTTAATTTTGCTGTCTTTCTCTCTAATTGCCTTTCTTTGAAACTCTGCTCATGAATATTAACAATCATAAGAGGTGTACATGCAGGTATTCAGCATCTCTAAAAAAAGAATTTACCATAGACCTGCCTAAACATGTTTTGGGGTAGTTGTACTCAATGACTATAAGTGATTTGTACGAAAAATTAAAATAAACATAAAAAAATAATTTAAATTTCTGCTTATTAGTCTTGTATTGGCCACCTTTTGGCCACTTATGCATGAAGTAACAGCGCGGAGGTGAAAATGTGAATGTGTTCTCAAAAAGACAGAAGGAAGAGTACACCAACCTACCAAGACACCACCACACCACTGGTTGTCACACCTTTTCTCTGAACCACCCCACTTTGGTTTGTGGATGTCCTTTCACACAGTGAGGTATATCATGGTTTGCTTTGAACTAAAATGAACAAACTTGATCACGGAAATTCAACAGCAGTCCTCACTGTCTCTTACAACTCAAAATCAAAATAGCTGCAAAGGTTTCTCCAGGCACAAGGGTAAAGAGGGCAGGACCTTTGGGGTTCGACGGCTGGGGGGCTTAGTTGTCATCAGAACAGCTGTTTCCTGACAGAAGCCGCTGGGTTGTAAGTCTGTCCTTACAGAATAGGATCAGAGGAGCTGGGTCACACGTTGGCATGCGCGTTATTTTACTGTCAGGTCACTGGAGGATACGGATATCGTTGAGGCAGCAAGAGCGACAGGATGGGTCGGAGCAAAAAAACACAAATGGAATTTCGATACAGTCTCCTGTGAACTTCTGCGACCGATGGGCACATAATCCAAGGGCAGTGCTGGATTTCACACCCCTGATGGTTCTCCGCCCACTTTTATAAAGCCAGGCTTAGACACGTAGTTTCAGCCGGCGTAGGAACAGTGTGCTGCGTGCCAGCCACTGCGGGAGCGGCCGCGAACATTCCTGCGTTTGTATGGGTGCAGGCTGTGGCCCGGTGACATCACGGTGCATGGAGGAAGCGTGGGCATCCCAGGACTTTCTGGCAGGCAGGTGACAGCTCCATAACACCCCCCTGTGCTTTGGATACAAGTGAGGGGATGGGCCAGGTCAGCAACCCCAGGGAGGGGCTTTCTGGAAGAGCCAGCTTTCACACCTCAATCCTGCACACCGAAGTGTGGACGCACTGTCAAAGTTCACCGGTGCCTGCAACCCCCTGTATTTCTGCCTTGTGAACAGACCTCAGCATTGAGTTTCTCTGGTTTCAGTAACTGATCTCTGCATGCGCTCACAAGAATAAGTGTCACCACCTTTGATGCTCCTACATTAACCTTGGTGATTAAAAGCTGCTTTGAGGCATTACACGATTTAGCGATTACGTTTTACAGTAACATCATTTTTAAATCTTTCAACTACACCCACAGACATGTTAATCATGCTATTTAATCTTTGCAAAGTAAACAAATGTTATTTTTGAAAGTCACCAAGAGTAATTCTCAGAACTAAATTTTAATGTTACAGAGGAATTTGACGAACTGCCTCAATCAGTATTTTTGAGGTACTAATTCTGTCCTTTTTTCAGGACTGAAATGCAGTAGAGTACATGTATGATGACTGACTGCATAAACATAACTAGCTTCTCACTAAAAACAAACCTTTCTGGTTGGTGTGGGACATTTTGTCACTTATTTACTGTTCATTTGGATACCTTTTGTTTAGCAAAGTCATCTATTGCTGTGAAGGATTTTTTGTTTAACAAAATTAATGCACTCTAAAAGGTAGCAATTGTGTCTGGTTGCGAGAATGAATTTTAAAATCAAAATGACATTAATTACTGACCGTTATGGTGAAGATGGACTTCATTTTTTTTTTTTTTTTACTTTCTCTGATTGAGGGTTGAGAATAGATGACTACGTCTGTATGTATGTTTGCATGCGTGCTTGGGCACGTGAGATAACGCCATGCCCAGACTGACACTCCTATCTGTTAATACTGTTCACCCCCTGCTATTTACTCCTCTGACACATTCCAGTTTCCTCAAGCAGGCCTTGGTCTTCACTTCATGTTCTCTGGCATCCCAACCAATGTTACTCCAGGTCAGGACTCCAGAGCTTCAGGTTTGTATAACCACATACCAGGCTGCAACTTCCCACATGTCCATCTTTAATTAGTTAATTGCCATTACTCAAGTGGTAAATCACCTTAGTTGGCATCTCAAGTGTACATTAGGCACTGTTTAAAATTAATTCCAGAATCGGCAGGGCTGCATCCTGTAAGGTCTGGATGGAACCGTTTATCCCCCTGGCTTAACTGGATATTTGACAAAGCCTGAATGTCTGGCTTATGGTCTAATTTTTATAGCAAATACTTGGCAAGCACAGGTAATTACTGTTTGTGCACTTAACAAGGACTTCAGCCTGCAAAAAAAATGGCTAAGGGCCTCACTGGGCTCTGAAGGTCGATGAGGTACGTTCTTCTGTGGGTTTAAAGCGAGTGAGGAAATGCTCCCCTCAACCCCCCCAACACCTGTAACACCCCCAACAGAGGCAAACTGTGGGAGAATGTCTCAGCATCAGAAGCCAGAAAAAGTGAGGGAGGGGGCACCTTTAAAAACATTTTTATGCCTTTTTAAAAACTTGTTTTGAAACGGCTGCGTGCAGATGTACAGAAAGAGCGTTCGGAGCAGCAGCCAGCATCACAGTAATTACGGCGGGCCAGGTGTGCGACGTAAAAGAGCACCGAGCAGCAGATGTTTCGAGGCAGAAACAGCGCGGCCGTGTTGCGCGCCAGCTGCTCTCTGAGACACGGACTCCGCGCCACGCCCCCGAGACTCGACGCTCCCGAACTCTCTCTGCAGCGCTGGCTCTGTCGTTCGTCTTATATTTTTGCTGCAGTCTAATCACGATGAGTGTTTCACTGCTAAACGGAAGAAAGTTTTTCCAGGCGAGACTTGAATTTAAATAGGGATCGCCCCAGAGTTCTGAGTGGAGAGCTTCAGACTGAATTACAGCCTGAAAAACACACCTGCAAACACACGCGAAATTAACCGTTGATTTCACTCCTGCATCACAGATGAGAGTGTGACACTTTTTGTAGCAAAACTGAAACTGGTTTTAGGACTGTCAGGGACACATTTGCAATTGTCAAAATCCTTGTAGATAAATAATTTTATGCAAATGTGTTTTTAAATAGCCAGTCAGAGCTGCAGTCTACAAACAGGACCTATAAATGAGGTAGGTCCATGCCCTCCAACGAGCACAAAAAAGTGAATGACTGTGTTTAAAATCATTGAACTCAAATGTGATCTAATAAAAGACAGTTGTCATACACATTGATCTGTTGAAAAACATGGACATGTCAGTAGCATAATGTTACAAACGTAAACATCTAACTTTTGCACAGAAGTGTAGTAGAGTCTCCATATGCACCTGCAAAAACTTCAGGCAACAACATTACTATATGCTGCAACTAGGGTGTGGAACCTTAAATTTTTATTATTTGGTCTGTAAAGTATGCTGGGTAATTTATTGCAGAGATTTCAAAATGATGTTATCCTCCCAGCACACAGAGCACAGACCTTCCTTGGAGGCAAAAGAACAGACAAGCCGGTTGTGAAATCAGCCAGTGGTGTTGTACATATGAACGCCATGTTTCTCACAAATTTCAGTTGTTGGAATGATTTTAAACAGCAGTAGATTCCTTTTGGGTGTGAGGCAACTTCATCTACAACTGGGGTGAGAATTTCAGACACATTATTTATCCAGACAGTCCTTTGTTTTTAACTCTTAGATCCTGAAATTTCTGTTCCAGGCACAACCTTTTATGAATGAACGGTTAAAATGTAATGCATGGAAAATAGCAGGAAACCATTTTCACATATAGTGCATTTGTCATCGATTCATGAGAAGCCACAGAAGTGTGGCTGATTTCCCAGCACTTCAGTGTGAAAATGTATTTCTGCTCTCTGCAAAAGAAGCTCCAATCATTTTTGTAAAAAAAAAAAAAAAAATCCCAGACCAATATGCCATCTGTTCTTGCCTCTGCTTTTTGAGGGGGGGCAGTTGCTAGACTATGTAAGTGGAGATATGGGAAGGGGGGGGGGAGATCACTGAAGAGGGAAACCCCCCTTCCACCCCCCAATATCACATTCCAGCACACATTTATGGGTCAGGACTAAAGTAGCAAATGGACATAGTCCAGATAAGCTTGGACCCCTTAACCTTAACTGTGTGCTGAAAGCCAGAAAGCTAGTGTTTCACAGCCGGCCTTTGTGGCACTGGTCTTTTCGTGGCCCCAGAATGCAGCAAGACGCAGCAGTGCTGAGAACCAAGGGAGGGAGTCTGTTCCCAGGTAGTCAGACACATTGCTCAACACAGACTAAAAACACCGCTGTCGTCATTATCCATCATTGAACAACTTTACAACAAGGGTGATTCTGAGTGAGAAATTGCCTGTGCTCCTTCTGACTCGTGCACACCTCTGCTTCTGGGCACCAGCGAACACACGGGGCGAGCTGCCTCGGGGGAAGTGCAAAGCACTCTGGGAAACCTCTGTGGTTTCACTTCTCCTCTGCAGCTGAAACCAGGGGGCTGCCTTCGCGGAGACATGGCCTGACGTCAGCCTGACGATTCCTGTGCCCGGTGACGTCAGGGACGCAAAGGGGGCCGGCCGTTGTGGAGGAGGAAGACCAGGAGGAGGTGAGGGTAGGCGTGGCTGTCTGCTGGACTCTGGGGCACGCCGTGGCCGTCGGCTTTCACCTCCTGCATCTCTGCCGCCTGTGACCCACAGCCAGGGCAAAGGCAGCTCCTTTCAACTGTCAAAAAATGCCACTTAGTTGACAGAGACCTGGGGTCAACAACAGCTGAAATGTTATTGGGCGTGGGGACTGAGGTTTTAAGCCATTACCGTTTCAGGTCTGCATTCTGGTCATGTCATCAGAAAATTTCCCTCATGAGCATGACCTGCTTATCACTTCCAGCTAGTCTAGAAGAAGAGCATCCTCAAAATACCTACAAACACTATGTTATTTATTGTAATTGCTCTCCTGCATGTAAAACTGTCTCTTCTGTGGTGTGACACTTCCCACATCAAATTGCACAAGTCTAACATCAGCAATGATGCACCTGTCTCACAGAAGGGAATTCTTGCCCTTAAACAAAATCATGTCAGGTGTTGATATATTTTGAGAGATTAAATACAGGTCAGACCCACTTCTCAGGCTTGCATCAACCCTTCAATATTTTCATAAACAGTTATTTAACACGTAATAAGATTCCAATGGCTTTGAACAACCTCCCGGGTTTTCTGAAAGTACGGCAAAACTAAAAGCAAAGATGCTGTACAGTTTTGCTGTTACAGCTAACAAGCATGCTACATAAAGTAGAAAGGCGTATTTCTGCACATATGTAATGTAAGCTGGGTTCACACAAGTCAGGCCTGACTTGTCACTGAACGTGCCAGTTCAGCTCATCATTCTCCAGACCAGACTGACTTTGCTAATAATAAACACCCACGAGTCCAGGAAAAGCACACACATTTACACATTAGAGCAGAAATTGCTAAAGTACCATAAAAACACTACAAAGTTTGTGCGTTAATCACTGCTCACTTTAGATTTGAAATTTCACCAGTTTTATCTTGAATATGCCTATTTGAATACTGTATATATTGTATTGTAATATATTGTATACCTCATCTTTGCATTATTTGAATTAGATTTCTGACCCATACTTTCAGAGTTCTTTTTGGATTGTCAGCAAAGCGCTAGTAGATTATCCCAGTTAAGCATAATTTAACAAGGTACCACAGTTAATTATAAATGAGATGGCTGAGATACATTAGGCCATTGGTACAGAGGATCGCAGCTTCCCTATCAGAAAAGTTTAATGAAAGCAGCTTTCAAAGGATAAATATTAACACACTTGTTTTCCATGTCAGCTATGCTGAGGGGATTTCCTCACGCTGGGCTTACTGTAACTACGTTTGGAGGAGTGTGGGGTGGAGTGTTAGCCACAGAAGGTGAATGCAAAGGCCAGTCGCGTGCGGCTGACGTGCTCATCAAACGGCCTAGCGGGAAGGAGCACAGCCAAAACCAGTGTGCCCACACACCTAGAACGCAAAAGATGCACGAGCTCAAGGCCAGGTGTGGAGCTGCAGAGCTGCACAGCAGCCCTGCTGCATTGTGGGAAACATTCAAAGCCTTTTGCTGCCTTTCTCAGAAATACATGCGTAAAAAAAGTTCAACTTGGTAGTTTTTATACAGCTCTGCGGTTTATCCTACACTACATTTAGATTAGACGTGTACTGGTTTTATTTTATTGTGACAGTATTTCAGGTTTTCAAATTTTTGTGACCTTAACAATAAAAAAAAAAAACACTTGTTACTCATATTGACATGAAGATATTTTGGAGCTGCTTGAAAAAGCCAACCTGACTTTTTTCCTGATCGTGTAAAGCAAAAAATACACAGGCCACAACACAACATGTATGTGGTGAGACAGTGAATTCACTGAAGTAACACAGTTTATGAGGCGAGGTTTGACTTAGCGGGGATTCCGCTCGGTGGTAAACAGACTATGCGCTCTGAGGTGAAACCTTTGTGGGTAGAGGGGGGCTATGCAGCCCTGACCCAGGGGCAAGTACAGAGCTAGGGCAGTAAACTTCAAACACATGTCTGTCATACACAACCCAAACTTCTTCCAAGGTGGTCTGAACTTGGGGAGAGGGGGTGCTCTCTGCAGTATTAGCAGGGCTAACAAGTCAAGGAGGGGGTCCAGCTTACAACTGGTGCTGCAAAAACACTTACCACCATGACATACCATACAAAAGAGGCTCTCCTGGTGGGTCTGCCTCACTCAGCTCAAGCAAAAAACCACAAAGGGGGTGTACATAAAACACCATCATCAAGTTATGATTGAACACAGCTCCGACTACCAATTGGTCGCCTCTGGGAACTGCCCCCCCCACACACACACACACAATCTAACAGTGTCAACAGTGTCTGCCATCGTACATACATCCTAAACAAACAGCATGTCAACCAACCACAGTGGTAGATCATCTAAACTCCCCCTCCCTCTGTGGCATAGGCATTCGTGCTTGCCTGTCCAGGGTCCACATGGTACTGGTTTCGGGGAGCCTGGGTTCTAGTCTACACTGTCACACCACCCTGAGTACGAAGGCACATTCTGATCTCACACCCCGCTCATGTACAATTAATGCCACAGTGATGCAATACATCTGTCGTTGGGTAGAGGAATTCACTGTCACGCCAGAAACTGAGGCCAGAGCTGAAGTGACGATGTTTGCTGCAAGATTTCTTCGTTTCAGGAGAGCAGATTTTTGTGAGGAGAAGTTTAAAGTTAAATGAGAACTGTGAAAAGACCCTCGTGCCGTGGTAATGGAAGAATTGTGTTCACCTTCACACAGCTGCATGCTTTTTTTCACTATGAACCCAAAAATATTTCTATATAATTGGGAAAGGGACAGTATTTTCACTCTTATGAATGTGAATATGAGACCCACGTTGACAACTGACAATGAAGACATCTGAAAAATATCTTCTTTGAATCCTGTGAAAATGTATTTATAGGTAAGATGGCACATAAGAAATATTTGGAAACAGCACAAATGAGCAGGAACAAACCAGGAGTACACATCATTTCCATGGTCACCAAACTTATCTGCTCACTGTTTTCCTATACCAAACGTACTCAAGAGATACCACACTGAAAGACCTCTGCACAGATTCTCAGAATGTCAACTTAAAAAAGTGACCTGATCTGATCTGAGCAGAAGGGAAAAACTATTAAGTTTCACATTTATGAAAAAAAAAGTGTTCAACACTTTCTATTAATGAAAATGACATTAAGCTTTTAAACCACAGCTGAAACCAGCTTTCATCACATAGAAAAGGACATAAATAGGTTTAGTAACCAAACTGTAGATCACCTCAAACCTCGTTGCACAGTTATGGTAAACTATTACAGCATACAAGTTAATTGATTAAAATATAGTGCTACTGCTGTATATGATTAAAAATAGATAGGGGAGTACTAGGCTACAGACTGAACACAACTGAAGCACTAACTTAAAACCAAAACACCCACAGTTATGAACAATAACATATATACAGGCATGTTTATAAATACAGATGCATTTTCAATGTGAACTGTGATGTTTCACTCAACAGCCATCCAGCTATGAGTCGAGTTATGAGGGGATCAATTTATGACAGCTGACCCTGTAACTCAACCATGCCACCAGCCAACTTACACTCTTCACTGGTTAGCAAACTCTAACACAGAATTTCTGCCAATCACTGGCCAGAAGAAACAGAAAACGTGGCACAAGTGCACTTTGAAAAGAAAATGAAAAAGCGCTCACTTACTAACATCATTATTTCACTCAGTTGCCTGGCCAGTCAATGTTAATGTCTTTTGAAAATATTCCATGTTTAGTGTACCGCGTGGTGCTGTAACACACTGGATGAACATTAGGTGTGCGTGACCAACTGGCTTCTGAGATGTCACACTCGTGTCAACAATGCGTGACGAAATCAGCAGCGTGATAAGAACTGGCGTGGACAGATTCTCTTCTGAGAGACAGTGGCTGGTCTGGGACATGGATATGCCACTCTGAAATACACCCTGCAGGAAAACGGTCTCTCTCCTCATGGACTTGTCTCTGAGAGAAAAACTATGGTACATTTTCCATAGTCCTCTGTATAGAAATAATATGCAGATAAACAAAAGGCTCACTGAGAGCGTTCACATCATGCATAACAGTGTCCATGTTTCTCTGAATCTTTTAAGTCAGAACTACTCAAGCCAAAAAAAAAAGAAAAACTATCAAATTTCCTCCCCTAAAGGCAAATCAAACAGTCACTTTGCACCCTGCAGGTAACAGTACCTGCCCAGCAGGTCGCTCTGCATACTCTCAGCAGGATAAACAGCTTAAACCCACACCTCCTTGACCCTGCGGCACTGCAGCATAACTGAGGCCTCAAAGATCTCCCAGGTCAGACACTGTACAGCCTGAACAAACAGCCACTAGCTTGGAAGAAGAGGCAGACATAAATCTGAAAATTGACAAACTGGAACAAAAAGGGCACAAAAAAAAATGGGGGGAAGAAGGTCACTATGTAAAGAATGAACACCTGAAAGTGAGACACACAGTGAGCAATTATAAGCAATTATAAGCAGAACACATGGCTATGTGAAGGAGCTGCTCAGCTGTGATCCTCAGGGCTTTACAGTCATTTTTTTATGTCTCTGCCTGTGTGTGGGGATGTTTCTTGCTTCAAATCACCAGGGCACTGCCTGCGCTGCAGGGGTATTCCCAGAGACAAGCAAACGTGCAGGAGGGCTGAAGAGCGGCTGGGCGGATGTCCCAAAAAGTTCTGGTTTGGATCAGCACATGCAAAACCCAGCATCTGGCCCAAAAACCTGCCATGCCCATGCCATCTCTTTGGCCCCAATTCCCAGCATCAATGGTGCAGGTTACCTGTGGACAGGTGCTGTCCCAGCCCGACAGCGGCCGGCTCGCGCTTCATGTTATCTCTCTTCATCATCTCTGCATAAAGTGGAAACCGTGGTCTGCTGGCGCCATCTCCCCTAGGTAGAAATAGAAAACAGGTGACCTGGAAACGGGCAGATACTAAACGAACCAGTAGCACTCAATTATTTAGCTCTGCTGCCAACTCCGGCCGGCCTCATCTTGCTGGCTCTTCACTGGAGCACAGTGCAGGCACGTTTCCTACAGCCACAGACTCTTAATAAGGGGCTGACACCGGCCCATAAAGTCAGCATTTATACACAGTTCACGTTAGGAAGGTGTTGCTAACAGTCTGTAAAAGTGGAAAATGTATAGCATATGCAATAGTGCATCAAGATTTGCCCTCACATGCTGTGATGTGTGACAAGAATGAAAACTCAGTGATCAGACAGAATAAGGCTTTCCCAACACACCGGGGAAGCAGCTTTTTAATATACATTCCTGAAAGTTCAGTGAAACTGCATTTTGCTTTCAGTAAACTTTGGGGAATTATTAACGGCTATTGATTCTCAGCTTAACTGAATTGGTTAGAGAGCGTGATGTGTTTGGGTTGTTTGGAGCCTTCCCAAAAGCTACTCCTTCAACTGATCAGAAGAACTTTTTTTTTTAGAGACTGGGCACCCTGATTTGAAACTAGTCACAAGGGACCCACCCAAAGATGAGAGAAGAGGGGGACAGGCTGGTTTTTCAGGCTGTGATCGAAGGGTGAAAAAGGCTGACATGCCATCTTTGGTCCAAATGCCAATCAACCTGTCAGGAGAATACAACTGAACGTGAAGCCTCAGGACACGCCACAAGTAATTTTAATTCTCTGAGGTTGGGGCAGAAGTAAATCAGTCTTGCAGGATGGAGCCAGCAGTTCGCGGAGGGTTCAGCGCAGTGGCTGGCTGTGCAACCCAATCGTAAATCAATAGGTAGGGGTTAGGAGAGCGAAAGGCAGCTCGCTCCAAGCCTTTCGCCAGGATTGAGTGGCACTCACGCGTGCCAGCTGGGAACAGGAAGCTGTATATTGGGCTTCAGCTCGCAATGCCATTCAGAGTGCCACAACCCAACCAAGATACCAAGCACTGCACTTTAACCAATATGAAAAGGGGAGTATCAGAATTACGCAAATCATGTACTATTATGTTTCATATATTATAATGGTACCACTCAGTAAATAATTGAATGCCGTTATATATTGTATTAGGCACATGTACATATACGAAAGGGAATTACAGAGACTCCCCAATTTATGAACGAGTTACATTCCACGTTTAGCACTACCAGTAACATCAGTAGCCTGACGCTTTTTACCAACCATGATGGATACGCGAAGCACTGGGTAATTCACGATAAATCATGATAAATGTTAGAGCACTCCGGTGTACGTGTTTATGGTCCCCAAGCTGAGTGAACAAAGGGGATAAGATGGCGGATGCTGCGGTGCTGCTCCACACATGTAGCAGCCAAATGCCGTACGTAACTGGAGAGTCACACACCTAAATTTTTTTAGCTGCGCCTCCCCAGTTCCTTTCTCTGAACAAAAATCGAACTTACGGCAGCATTTGTTCGTATCTATGAATGTTCGCATGTCAAATGTTCGTAAATAGAGTGGCGTCTGTATATCTGGAACACATACAGAAATTTTACAAAAATAAAACACATTTCCTCAGATTAGTTGTAATTGTTAATTAAGCTCCTGTATGCACAAGAACGCAGACATTCTTCCATTAAATTATTTTAATTTTCCAATGACATTAAAGTAATCAAACAAACCAGAAAAAAACAAAATCTGGTTATTTCTCTGTTAAAACATCTGGAAAAAAGCGGGTACAAATAAAGCAAAAGAAGAAATTTGAAGATAAAACCTCAAAAAAGAAGTGAGGACACCAGAGAATGTTTACCTTAAAATGCAAACAAATACTTTGGGATAATACCCTGTCATTACATGCTCTGTGTGCAAAACGTTAAACACTGTCTCCACTTTTGCTTGCTGTGTGCTGCTGTAAGTCCACAGAGTACAAACAACAGCCGGTTGCGGGCCTTACCATGGAATCATGGGAAAACAGCTGTATGGTCTATAACTCCTGCTCTTTGATGTAAATTCCAGTCTCCAGCATAAAGCTATCTCAAAGGCATGACTGTGCCAGGCGTCCCCAAGCTCACCACAAGGCCGCGTGCTCTCTGTGGTGCTCGGAATGCTGGGAGGAACGTGTGCCACTCCGGGGTAGCAAAAGTAACAAGAGCTGGTGATCAGGCTGACCCCTGAAACAAGTGTTCAGCCAGGTGTTACTATGTGTACATAGGGTTCAGTAAATTCACCTATGAACTGCTGAGAAAAATCACGTTGATGGCCCATGTGAACATAACAAGCATGCATTTGTGTTTGGAAACACTTTAATGTGTCTAAGAGGCCCTGAAAACCCTATGACATTGGCTTAAAACAAGCATATTTTCAGTGCCATTTTCCTTGTTCTTGACAGGAATGTCAATTGCAGTGCACTTTTTTCTTTTACCCAGCAGGATCAATGTGTACAGGGCACTTTTTCCTTGTTCCTTGTTAGAGAATCATTTGCAGGGAGCTCTTACCTTGATCCCGGTTAGAGAGGGGCTGAGGAACATCTGTGCCAAAGCGCAGAGCTAAATGGCATGGAACAGGCCCGCTTCCAGCACGGTGCTGACCCACACCTGTGCAAACAAGGAGGCAAAGACGGTTTTGACAGCACAACGAGGGCAATACCCATTGATCATACCCTTCTCACAGTGAGACCCTTGTAAGCAGCCTGACAGAAACTGCCCTAAATCCAAACAGGCCCACAAACCAAGCCTCTATGTGTGCTGACCTGGAGGAGGGAGAGGTCATAGAAGGTCATTTTAGACCAGAGCAACACAGCAGCAGACTACAGTTGAAGTCTACATCCAGCAAGCCATTTTCCTGACAGTTGTCCTCTCTACTGAAAGGTCCACTGGGCCAGTTATGTCAGATTTTCATCTGCACAAATTGCAGGGTTGGCCATGGCTATGCATGCCCCTATGCAGCAGTTTCAGGATTCAAAGCAGGGCCAAACCAGCCCTGCTCAGAAGCTGGGTACAATAGAATAGGACTCCACCCTCAACCACACCACAGCAGTCTTTGATTCATGCATTTCTGCTTCTAGAGTGGAAGTGGCATGTTTCATTTTTGAATGAAGATGGAGTCTTTTTAATTTTTTTTGGAAAAATGTGTACAGTTTGTGTGTATAGTCATGTCACTGTTTTTGTTGGAGTACAGTGGTCAGTGATTCAATTGATTAAGTTGCTGGTGGTTTTATGTTGTTTTTGCTTTATTAAAACTTGCATTTGAGTCATTATTTAACAAGTAACACTACAACTGGCAAAATGAAGAGGTGCAGACAGTTAGCTGAGAAAGCACCTGCAGACCCTCAGAAAGAAAAAGGTGGTTTGGGACATATCTGCAAATTTAGCAGACATACACCTAAACAACACAGATCTGTTTCATTACATTCAAGTAACACCATGAACTTCGTTTTCACAAGCTATCGTATGCAATTGTCTCTGTTTTTACAGGTCTTTTTATTTACATGTCCCAAGTTAAGTAACACCATTTTTCTGAGCATAACTTACTAAGCATGGACATGACTGGGGCTGGGCCGGCGTTTTTCAGCGCCAACCTGGTCGTGCAATTTGTTTAGATGTGAACGCAGTATCAGAGATACGAGCAGACAGCCTGTGCTGTGGTCCTGATCATTAAGAAGAGCTGTCAATCAGCCATCCTCCCCTCTCTCATGCAATCCCCCCACCCCAAGCCGGAGTGTCGTTCAGAGACTTGAAACATGAGAGCCAACCATGCATGCTAGATAAAACTCACTGACCCAAGCAGAACGGCCTACCCTCATTCCACTCCCAGTCGGAGTCAGGGTGTAAAATAACATGAGCATGCCGGCCTGCTTGTAATCATGCTTAAGTTTCAGACTTAAGAAACAAATTTGCCTGGATTCTTTTTCTACGCAACAAGCTGAACGCAAATACGGGTCACAGCACAGCTGACCTTAAGTAGGCTAATGGAACAGAGTAAGAGAGATGGTTTTAACTACTTTTTTCATAATACCCTCTAGTTTCTCTTTTTCTCTTTGTTATGACAGCACACCAAAAAGAAAAATCATTTATCTATTGCAAACATGATATTAGAATAGTTGATATTGGGTCCCTGATGTGATAGCATATATA
>JABJVR010047486.1:0-27456 GCA_025773905.1 Chitala chitala | reverse complement strand
TTTTTTTTTTTTTTTTAACAGCCCCCCCCCCCCCCCCCCCCTTATGTAGATCCTTAGCTGGTGCCCTGCAGATCTGTGTACTTTATGTAGGTATGGACTATGAAACAATAGGCTATGATAGAAATGACACCTATTGATAACAACCATATACCATGCGTGTACACTATCACGTGTATTTATGATTTATTGTAAAATCAGTTGTGTTTGATTGGGGAAAAAATGTCTGACCTGGATTTGTTTATTATGTTACCACAATTCCACCCTGTCCCGGTCAAGAGCAAAATTACAGTGAGGCACGGTACCACTTTCTGCACTCTTCGGATGGCGAAGGCTGTGCACAGATGCTGGTGGAGTACTCGGCAACACGGGGCTTTCGCAGTGAGGTGGACATGTTTGTGGCCCAAGCCGTCCTTCAGTGAGTGTCCCCACCCGTGCTCTGCCATTCCGCATCAGTCCAGTTATGTCTATGGTCACTTTGCCGTTATGATAACTTTAATGAGAGATCTTTATATACTTAGTTACATATGACCTTGACACCCTTACACAAGTCATCTTTTTGGTTTAGTGGGGTTATGAAGCACAGCAGTTGGGATGGGTGGTTGGCTTCAGGCATGGGAACCAGCAGGCTCAGTATTACTGGCTGAGGTTCTTACATGAAGTTCTTTCTGCGGGCTGCTCCCAGGTTCCTCTGCCTGAAGAACAAGAACAGCGCATCGGTAGTGTTTAGCACCTACACGCAGAGGCACCCGTCCATTGAGAGGGGTCCCCCCTTTGTGCAGCCACTGCTCAACTTCCTCTGGTTCCTGCTGCTGGCGGTGGAAGGGTAAGAGTTGAGCATCATGAGAAATGGCACTGAAATATCACACATACTTAGGATGGGAAGAGTTTGAGGGTCTGCCATGGCCGAGAATGTCAGTCATAGTTCCCAGCATGGGAATCAGCTGAGCAGCCCTGTTTTAGCCTCATGTACAGGTTCTTTGTTCTGCCTCTTAGAGGAAAGCTGACAGTCTTCACTGTGTTGTGTGAGCAGTACCAGCCTTCCCTGAAGCGGGACCCCATGTACAATGAGGTAAGACCCTCAGATCTTTTTTGTACTAAAATAAAATTATCTTTTCCTAGATTGCCAAGCCTTCCCTTTAATTCAGTGTTAACTTAGCTTTGCTACATGGACAGTGCTGGCATTTGAGGAACTAATTGCCACTTAGTCTTGCTCTTTGTGTAGCATCTTGTCAGACAATGAGTGTGTATTCATGTGGTCCATTTTGGCTTTCCTTGGGACATGGCAGTACCTGGACAGGATAGGACAGCTATTCTTCGGGGTTCCCCCTAAGCAGTCCTCATCCTACGGAGGCTTATTAGGTAAGAGAGGGCTGTGTCGTGAGCAGGTGGGAGGTAGCCTTTGTGTGTTAACACCCGGTGTGAATAGAAACTAACCAGTGAAATTGTGGGTTTCCTGACATCTGTAGAACTTAAGACGGTTGCCTCTTGCCATCTGATAGCAAATGTAATATTGTGGGGTTATAATTCCAGCTGGTGAAGGCAGGGTTTGTTGTTAGTTGAGCCCAAGTGTCTTATTTTAGGATGTTCTCTCTGACAGGTAATCTGCTGAATAGCCTAATGGGCTCGGGTGAGGAAGAAGAGGGTGAGGAAGCTCAGGAAGACGGCAGTCCCATCGAGCTGGACTGAAGATTGAGGAAGAGAGGAGGAATTCCCTCTTTGGCTCTACAACAGTGGCACACTGGTCACCACCCCCAGCCCCAATACACTAAACCAGAACCAAAACCGGACCCAGAACAAATGGCCTCACCCAGTTTATCCTTGCAGTGTCCCCTGATCCGCATCAAGCTGCTAACTCAAAATGCTTGTTTTTTTTTTTTCTGGTTTTTATTGTATTGGTTTGTTTGTTTGAGGGAATGGAGCAGTTTCCATTTATTAATTTTTAATGTGAAACTCAGTGACAAATGTAGGAAAACCCTGGACATTGATCTGGAGGTTCCCTTACTTCTCCACTTCTTCCACAGGGACAAAGTTGTTCTAGTATTTATTGAAATTTATATTTAATAATACCATTACACACAGGTCCTGTCTGTAGCGATGTCAGCTATCAGTATGGTCAGCTCTGTTCTCAAAGACCAAGATTATATGGGGACTTTGGCTGGACACACGTACCACACTTGCACCTAATCTAATTTGGTTAGGGGGTGCATAACTCTTAATTAAATTATACTCACTATCAAGAAGGTGTGTGTTGATGAGCAAACATGTAAATGTGTGCATAAGCGTTTGTGGTGTGATGTATTTTAGGGACGTTTGGCACAGCTGGGGAGGGGGTTGGGCTGTAGTCCTGGACCACTACATCTAAGACATGGGGATGCAAGTGTATCTTTGAGTGCGTACCTGTGCATTGGACCCGTTTGTGAATTTGAGTCACTTTCCACATTGCTGTTAGCTTGCGATTGTCAGTGTCAGTTGCTAACATATTTTGTTAGGATATATTAGTGCCCCCAATCTCGACAATTTGGTATGTTGGGGAAATTGCTGAAAACAAATAAATTAGTAAAAATGCCACAAAAATATTTACTTTCATATTTTTTTGCCATGTCTTATGCTTCATTACCATGCATCTGGGGGTGAAAGAAACAAATAGTTTGCAAACCAGTGTAAAACGCATGGAAGGAAAATGAAAGGGGGGGGGGGACTATTGAAGTACTAAAATTTATGCCCCAATGTAAATTGGTTATATTCACATTTGTGGGCAACTGAACCACACAAATCAGAAAAGAGGTTCTACTATCTGTGCCTTTGAAAGCAAATTTTAAATTTACAGACCTCTTTTATAAAGCTGTTTGGACTTGTCAGTAAGTGCTGCAAATGCTTTATGGCATGAGGACTCATTTTCAGTCTCTGGTACACTGCTGTGTAGTGTGAACCATCTTAAAATTGTAGACCTGCTGTGGTGGTAGGGACAGATTGGTACAGCTCACATGGATGGACATCCTGGAACTTTACTTGGCTCTCAATGTCCTCCTCTTGTCTGTGTGTGCGTGCGTGCGTGCGTGTGTGTGTAATGGACCATTAGTTTGCATTGTCATGATCATTTTGTATGACCCCAGACTAAATGGTCCAGCAGACTCCAAAGCAAACCAGCATGTTAATCATACATTTACTTCTGTTACATTGGAATGCAAAGCGGTTTGTTTTCATATGACTGAATGAATTAATAAATTCAAGACTTCAAACATCTTTCACTGAGTCTTGTTCTAAATGAGGTTAAAAAAAATACAACCAATGACAGACTATTACAACAAGTTTTTACAACAAAACTTAAGTTTTATCACTGGAAGGCTTTTACGTTTTGTTTTTTTTACAGAAACCAATTTTTTGGAGCCAGATGGGCCAAGAGGAAACTACATCTTTTCACTCATACCCACCAAAACTTTAACACATTGGTTGTACAGACACAAGCAATGGCATGTTACAGGAGCTAAAGAATTCCAGTCATCAGTTCATATAATGTCAATGCACAGTGGTTAATGTACAGAGAACAATGATAACTGTGCAGTGAATAGGCAAAACACCAGTTTCAACTGGAATTCAAAAGTGCTAGCAATTAATAAATGGACACCAGGCATAGAACTATTGCAGTGACAGGCAATGTGTTAAAGTGCAACTGCTTTTATACCATGGGCCATAACTGTATGAATTCTATTCCAAATGTAGAAAAATGTTTAAATAAAAATTGGCTACAATGAGATTTTAATGACAGGAAAAACAGAAGAGAGAACATCTCTTAACAGCTGTCAATATATAGTTATGGTTTACACACACACTGACCAGCCTGATGTACAGTTATCCCTTAAGGCATTTCAAATGCAGTGCACAGTGTGTACTTGTGGAAGGTGATTGAACTGTAGTATTAAATACTAGGGTATAGTACTATAACTACATGACTGACTTACAAGTAGATGCTAGATGACTGTTTAAGCACAAAAGCTGTCTGAGCTGGCTGGGAGGACACAGTAGTCTGAGCTCTTGCCATGGCAGTGGTGGCACCTGTGTGAGGCACTGGCTCTGCTTAGGAAGGAAGGAAAGATGACTTGATAGGCGCAGTTCATGCTCTGGACTGTAGGGAGAGCCGGAGAGCCATCTCAGAGAGGTGGGCCATGCTAGGTTGCTGGCCCAGATACTTGATGTATTCCAGGGTACGCACCTGACCAAAGGGAAGGAGACAATAAGAGAAATAACACGCAAGTTCCTGTTTTTAACAATTACGCTCATTGTGTTTCAACTACTAGCTTGTTACAACTCCCTATGAATAACCATGTGACTAATTCTGAGCATATGGGAACTTATGAAAATGGATGAATATTTAGTCATTACTACTTCACGAAGCCTTTCTCCAGTCAGGTGGTGTAAGCGCGTGTGTGTGCACTCACAGAGGTGCGCGTATCACAGAAGCCGTGTTTGTGGCTCAGGTTCCACAGGCTTACGGCTAGCTGGTTGAGCCTGTTGTTTCGCAGGTCACCATGGGCCAGCAGACAGCTGAAGAGCAAAAAGGCAAGACTCGACTGGCGTCGTGCTCCGGCGGTCTACAACACAACCACACACAGGTGTTAGGCAGAGAAAGGTCTTTATCAGACCAACCCTTTACCTTCTCTTTATGGTAAGATAAGATTAATCAGTGGTCATTGCCAACAGCCACATATTGCATTTGTGTGCAGCAACACGTTAATGTGGTATCTTATGCTAAAGCATGCAAAGATATTTTTGTCATTCTGTCTGTCTGTCGTGGCTGGATCTGCAGTCTATTCCAGGGAGCTCAGGGCACAAGGCGGGGGACATCTGGGATGGGGTGCCAACTCATTACTTGGTACAGTCGCACACACACTCACATACTCTATCATATGCTGCAGGCAATTTGGAAACACCAATCAGTCTGCAACACATGCCTTTGTACAGTGGGGGGAAATCAGAGTACCTGGAGGAAAGCACAGGGAGAACGTGAAAACTCCATGCACAGATTGGAGGTGAGATTTGAACCCCCAGACTTGGAAGTGTGAGGCAACAGTGCTAACCACGGAGTCTCACCCCGCCCCCCCAAAATATTTATCCACTGATAACGTGTGTGAGTACTCACCAGCCTACACAAACACATTAGGTTAGAGTCACACATTCACAACACATAAATACCAAACCCACACAGAAGAGGTTAACAGACCCTCACCTCATCTCTGCCCAAGCTCTTCAAATGGTCAAGCACTTGCCCAATTAGTGTCTCGGACAGCTTGTTGATCTCAGCCACGAACTTAGGGTCACCTCCATATAGTGTCTCATTGGAGTCCACTAGAAAGGATGGGGGGAATACGTGAAACTTTTATCCTCCGGAGCAGAAGTCTACACTCCTGTGGGATTCCTACAGGTCCCACAAGTCCCAACACAACAGCTCGCAGGGCTCATTTGTAG
This sequence comes from Chitala chitala, assembly GCA_025773905.1. NCBI lineage: Eukaryota > Metazoa > Chordata > Actinopteri > Osteoglossiformes > Notopteridae > Chitala > Chitala chitala. Next base: position 21,993 of record JABJVR010047486.1, on the reverse strand, counting down.
AGGTGCAGACAGGGGTGGGGAGTCAGGCAGCCAAGCGGGAGAGGGAGCAAGACAACAAAGACTTGAGAAATCAAATTAAGAATAAATAAAATCAGCCATTTCTCACTTGGTGCATTTTTAAATGGTAATGTAGCCAGTCTCATGTTATTAATGTGCCAGCACTGATATGCTTGTAACCATTTAGAACACAGACATGTGGCGTTAAGGCAGTATAGTTAGTAGAGTTGGAAACCTGGAAAATGGTCAATACGAACGTTGGGTGTTTATGCACTAAAGATGAAATGATAAGTTATTAAAAACATGGATGTTAAAAAAAAAAAAAAAAAAAAAAAAAAAAATTGCTTTCATTTAAAAGTCAATGGACAATGGCCCGCCATACTCTTTGAAATCAGGATGAGCAAAATAAAGAAGAAGATGGAGATAGATTGATATTCAAAGCAAAGGGAGAAGTTTTAAAAGGGCGAATTTCAGTTAAATTAAGGGGAAGCAGGGCGTTTGGAAGTAGTTTCTGTTATTTTAACAATTGCAACCAACTGCTAGTTTCTTACAGCAATTAATCTTCACAAGCACTAACATACACTTGCCAGAAGTTGGGTAATTAAGACTGAAGTCACTCCTAGTTTGTCCTTAGTTTATTTACATGTGGCAGCTGTTATAACATTTAATTAGGCCCTTTGGCTGATTTGTACAGCTTATTATTTTTTGAATACATTTCATATGGAGTATTCTACAGTGTGAACACATGGTGTGTAATGGGAAGCTCTGTGTTTGTGCCTGTTTATGTACCATTATGTCTGATTGTGACATTTTACAGCTTTTACTCCAGCTCTTGTTAAAACAATTTTTTAAATTAAACAATAAGAAAGAGAAAGTGTGACTAATGTGTTTAGTAAATTAGAGCTGGCCTAAGCTGAACAGCTTTGTACAAGGGCAGACAGAAGCATGATGGAAATTTGTGGGCATGGGACATAAGTTTTATAGTGTGGATAGGGTTTGTAACTTGAGTCCAGTTTTGCATAGGTGCAAGTGAGAACAAAACAGCAGTCCTGTGCAGATCTCTACTGTGGACCTTCAGCTGGTTCTGTACCATGTCCCTCTAACCTCACCTACCAAACCTCATAGAATATGAAAGACACTACCAGTATTCAAAAGAACAAAAGTCAGCACTGCATGTTGAAAAGAACAGACTTAAAGTCTCATAAGGAGCATTTGAGGCAAATATAGATTTCATGTTGGTAAGTGGAACACAGCTATAAGGTAATATAGCACAGATGTGCCAAGTAAATATGGTGATGGAGTATTGTTATTCTGAATACATTTGGGATGGATTATAATATGAAGCAGAAAACACAGGTGTTCCAGGTAAGTTTTGTAGTGGAGTACAGGTGTGAGAGAGCACAGGTGTGCCATATACCTTTAGGAATGGAGTACAGGTAATTCTCTTGGCTCATGGCTGCCAGCAGGGGCAGAGCGCTGATGTAGGCGCGCACCTTTGCGTCACTGGTCTCTTCCCAGGTATAGTCCTGCACCATGTTCAGCAGGCCACGCACAAGATACAGCACTCCCTGTTCTGGGTGATCCTGGAACACAAATGCCCATCTTATCATGTCAATTTTATTCTGAGAGTTACACCCTAAACTAACATCCATCATAGCTGTTCCTAAACCTCCGTGCTCTTCAGATGGACACGCTAGTGTGTGTGTTTGTGTTCACATGCGTGCGTGCGTGGGTTTCAAGAAAGGGCAAGACTGACCGGTATCACCAGCAGTGTGGACAAGAAATTGTTGATAAAGTCAAGCAGGAAGCCCTCGGAGGAACGCTGCTTGCCCTCAATGGTGATGGTACGCGGCACCTCTGGAAGTAAACTGACGGCTGCCTTAAAGAATGCGTCCGCTGCATGGGAAAGATGCAGGCCTTCAACTTCATAAATGGACAGACTATATGACCTGCAGCTGTGGTGTCATTCTAAAAAATGTGTCTGCAAACTAATGAAACAGTGCTGCTTTCAGGCATGGTGAAGTCACCCTGGGAAAGACACTGGTTGGCCAGTGCCACCTGGCCAGAGAGCAGGTAGAGGTTGAGCCGACTGAAGACGCTGGTGAGGGAGGGGATGGTGATGAAGCTGTATGCAGCACATGCCTGAACAGCAGGAAGAAAGAAGAGGCAAGGGTGGGTGGGGGTAAAGTGAGTCACTACCAGTAGGTCTCTGATAGAGATGCAGCACTTTCAGAATAGTGTATGATTTGCTTTGTCTTGGGGGTGTCATACAAGGTGGCTAGTATTTCTTGTTCTACCTACGGTTTACACATTGTGTTTGCATTATTTTTGCAATGTTCCCATGAGTACATATCACTGCAAGTCTTAGGTCATCCAAAAAAGTGTACGAAGCTATTCATCTGGGCATGTTTGTTTGTGAAAATATAGCATACCATTAGCATAAACAAACGTGAATACTGCAAAAAATAATTTTTTCTCATTTTCAGTCAAGAAATTCAGGAAGAAAAATACTCTTTAAATATTTACAAATTTTTTATGTAACAGTGAAATGTACTGCATTCAAAGAGACTTACCCTGACAAAGGCAGCCGTCTTCCGAGAATGGCTGCCCTTCATCACCCTCCTCGTCTCCATGGCAAGCTGGTTCACCATCTGAGTAAGGAGAGTGTAGTCACTGCTTCAGGTCTCACACATCAACCCAGTTCAGGTACAACCAATGACCATGTTCACTCCACAGGACCCCAGACCTGTTTCATTTAAAAGCATGAGGTGTTCTATGGTGCCAACATGTCATCTCTAGCCTCTGTCCTCTTTTGTGAGCCACGTCTACTGTACTTGACCTTTGGTGAAAACCATCTTCAGCTATTGTCCTTAACTACTGCTGTGAGCTACTTTCTGTCCTTATAGTGCAAGCCATTTTCCTCTTTCTTCATTGAACTTCGCTGCTAACAGCTTAAAGCTCTGCAGCAAACATCTCTCAGAGCAGACTGCATGATGGAAGGCAGAATATGACTGAAAAGCTGTTTACTGTGTATCCCAGTATAAATATAAAACTAAAGAGATGACTGAAAAGTAAAACAAAAGAAGCCACATTGTATGAGCATGACAGCTGACAGTGTATATCACTGTAAGGTAAATGAAGTGCATGGTGGGAGGGGGCAGCTCACATGGATCAGCTGAACCACCACAGTCTCCAGGTTACAGAATGTGGCTCGTGCCTCAACACAGAAGCTGAGCTGTTGCTCAAAGTCTCGACCAAACGATACCTGGGGAAGCAGAGAGGCATTATGGGGGGGGGGGGGGCACAAAAAGCTTAATGGCACAATGGCAAGGAAGTGGAACGGGAGCATTGGCAAGGAACTCACCATGCGAATGAAGCCGTTAATTAGCAGCGAGATGGACCTCTTCTCATCCTCCAGGGTCAAAGCGCTGGGAGAAAAGGGCAGAAGCAGTAAGGACACACACACACACACACACACGGCACTGTTCTGACTCCAGCTCAGACTGCGTGCTTACTTCACAGAGTCGTGCATGGTCTTGCAGACATGCAGCAGCGCATTGAGGATGACGGGGTCCCGTGTGGGCTCCTGCTGATGTCTGATTAGGTGCAGACAGACAAATGAGCAGAAAGATGGAGGTGGTGTGCATCTAATACAGCCACCTCAATCAGCATGTGACCAAAGCACAGGAGGGGGTGAACTTACTTGATGAAAACCTCCATTATGGAGCGACACATCTCCACCCTGACGCTGTCTTTCTGGAACATGTCCAGGAAAGGGAGGAATCTCTCCTTCAGTCAGAAGAAAGACATCAAGATCAAACTAATGTCAAATGCCTTTCTGTCAGAGCGCACACTCTAATATGAGTTTTCACTGTTCACAATTTGTAAAAATGGAAATGTGCTTTACAAACAAAAAATGTAATGGCTAATACATCAGACTAGTATAATACATCTTATTAATGTATATAAGTAAAATTAATTAATTTATGAAATCTCTCACCATAGAGAAGAGCACAGAGAAATCATGAAAGTAGGTAAGGATTTTGTTAATCACAGACTGCAGCTGTAACAGAAAAACACACAAGATGTCACCGTATGTGCCAGAGTAACCTCTGACCTGTATCCCAGACAGACATGGGGTACTCCCCTTCACAGGTACGTCACAATTAAAATTAATTTGAGCAAGTTCCTGCAAATGTGCTTTACCTGAGGGTAAGCATCCTCAAAGGCACGGTCTGGGGTCATGTGCTTGATGATGTCAGAGAGAACTGTGTTAACCTCCCTTTTCTTAGTAGGATGAAAGCAGGCAGGAAGAAACAGGAAGGGGAGAGAGGGAGATTTATATTATATACACACAGAGGAGAGTGAGAGAGATAAAGGTCATAAAAAAATCAGTTTCAAACATTGTCAAAGGTCAGTTTTGATGACCCTTCATTATTAAGGCTAATGTAAGAATGAGGGCTCAGAGAGACACTATTTTATACAAAAAAAAAAATAAAATTCTTTACACAATCGGCAACAAGGATCTGAAAGAAGCTTCTTACACAGGTACCATAATTAACAAAAACTTTAATCCAATTTAGCAGATTTTTTAAATATTTCAATAAATGTTGAAAGGGCAAGAGGTCCTTCACAATGCTGTCCTATTTAGTAAATACAAATAACGTATTCATCACTGTTGCACGCACACACACACACACACACACACACAGCCCCCAACCCACCCACCGTGAAGTGTCGACAGGTGAACTCCACCCAGATATCCGCACAGCTGATGTAGTCCTGCAATGGGAGAAGGTCATTACTTTGGCTGCTGTTACAGAGCCAACAAAATGTGTGTGAGATTACTGCTTCTGCCCCTCTCCTCCCAGTGCTCTGACCCTTGGGACGTGGAATGCAGAATGTAGAGCCAAATCCCTAGAGGGACTGCTGTTGGACTGTTTACAGTAGCTCCTGACAGTGCCATACAGCTCATGCTGACCCAGCAGCTGTCCACAGCTCACCTGAGGGCTGCGCACTTTTGTGATCACCTTCCAGGCCTCATTCAGGATGGGTAGCCTCTCATTCTCTGGGGGATCTGCACAGGCCAGGCTACGGCCTAGGGAGCCAAACAACAGGTGCTGTGGAAAGAGGGGTCAAAGTTGAACCCCTCACTTCAACAAAGTGATATCACATCACCAGTATAACCTTTCCCATAGCAGCTGTTTTCTTAAGCATTTGCTTGAGTAAGTAAAACTAAACAATGCAATCTGATTTGGTTCATTAATTGCCAGAAATGGAGGCTATGTCCTATTCAATCTCTGACCTTGGGAAAGCCTGCCTCATCACAGTCCTTGATCATACTGATGAAGTCCATGGCCCTGGCTGCGACAAACTCTGGCCGGAATGCCCACATCACAGAGTTTAGCAGCAAAGCACTGCAGGAAAGCACCATTCTTAATAAACATCCATTCTTCCTGTTCAGATGTTTAGTGCCCTGCTAAATACACACCAAACTGGTAATCATGGGTGACATTTAAATGTTGAAAAGCCCCCTATTGCTTTAGCAGACTTACTTGTTTCCCAATTTCTTGCACCGCTCCATCATCTCAGTTAACAATGCCTGCAATAACAACACAAGTGACAAGTCACAGTGATGACTTTTTTTCCCCATGACGCATACCACATTTAAAGGTCAAAGTGTGAGGTTGATTTTGGGTCATAAGAGCCAAAATATAGGATTATCTCTGTGGAGCAAGATGACAGATAATTTCAGATGTATGCTCAAACTATAAGGTCAGAGGTCAAAGTGTGAGGCTAGATTAGGCAGTCACCTCTGGGGCCTGATAGGACACACACTGCAAGATCCAGTTGATGGCCGGAGAATATAAGGTCAAATAGACTGGAATCTCCACCCGCTGCAGCACCAGCTGGTTCTGGACACTGTCACTGTGAATCTGACGGAACGACGCCAGCAGGTCGAAAAAGTTCTTGTTCAGGCTATCCTTCAGGTGTGGAGCCACTTCCATGCCAATCTATAGAGAAGAAGCAGGGAAGTGCGTGCGTGCGCACACACGCACAATAAAAAGTTTTATAAAACACTGTTGACTTGATGCAACATGCTTCAATAAAACACACAACATGCATAGCATGCGAATCCCAAGTTATGCAACCTTTTTACATCCTGCCACTTTTATTTAACCTTACTGTAGGCTGTTTGACTAAAACTGGCAGTTATCAGCACAGTTCAAAATCAGATAATATAATTTGCAATGTTAACCATTTCTGTACTTTGTACTAGCAACTGTGTAAATAGAGCTTAATACCAATCGCTATTCAAAAAAAACTTCACAGCAAACATTGTCTAAAAACAGTTTTATTCACAAGTTTGTCACCTCTCTTCAAAGCAGTCTTCGCTGTTAACATTTCTTTGAACATTTTACAAGTTTTTTTAAGTACACCACAAATTGACTGTGACTGTAAAAAAAAAATATTGAAAACTGATTTTTTTTTTTTTAACTAGTTCCTCACATCAGTAAAAGCTAGTCCAAGTTCAGATTTTTTTTTGTACCCCAAGGAAAGCATTATGTGGAGTCACCACTGTATTTAAAACAAAGAGGTGTTCTTGTGGACTGGACAAGACTGGTGTCTCTCTGTCTCACTCACTCACTCACTCACAAATTAACAGAACACATAGATTATGACGTGGACACACAAGGACGATTTATGCCCCCTAGAGGTGAACGCGATCACTTACCCTGCAGAGATAGGCTCGAGCATACACTGCCACCAGCGGGTCCCCGATTCCACGAATCATGGCTGTCAGGCGTGGCAGGGTCTCCTGTACTCCCCTGCTTACAACACACACTTCTAATAGCAAACTCAACTTGAGTAAGTTTACAGACCTGAAACTATGACTAATTTTGCAAGTTTCATTTGATGACCAGCATAAGAAAATCCAGTTGCTCACATACCCACCTAAAAAATACCCAGAAACAAATTTAACGCTGCATAGTCACTGGTATTGCTTTCAATTAGTGTTAAGCTTCTGTTCTGTTGTTAAAGACTATGGATGTGGTCTGTCAGTCTTACCTTCCTCTCAACTACATATTGGTTTACAGTCCTGCCCAAATAACAATGTTATTGAAGTTAAGCGTCTAGGACAGCTGGTAAACCCACACAATCTGTGGTCCCACAGCCCCAGCGTCACCTCACGACCAAGAAGGAGAGGTATAGACTCTGACACTTACGACATGGAAAGGAAGCAGTTACACTTTAAGATGGCAGCCTCTACATATCTGCACAAAAGAGTCAGGAAGAAATCCCTGCAGTGTTGACACTTTTACAGACTAAAAGAGGGAACTAAAAAACACACGCCACTGAGGAGAGGTAGTGTGGAGGATACAGCCGTGGGATGAGCTCTCGAATAGAGGCAATTTTGAAGAACCAGTTCAGGCAGGTCTCCTTGGCGGTGTCGTTCACATCCTCAACAGAGAAGTTCTCTGCAGAAAGAGGTGGAGGGAGAGCACAAAGGACATAGAAGGAGACCCCGTGTCCTTAAAATCATAAACAAAGGCAAATCCTGAGGTTCCAACACCCACTACAGTTTAAATTCTTGGAGTCCAAAGCTGTCACTTGACCAAAGACAACCCTTGCTATTCAGTAATGTTTTATCAATAAATAACCTAAGTTGGACCTCTGGATAGGCAATATTTAATAGTTAGCATAATATGAGAGAACAATGAGCTAAAACCCATCCTTCTGGATGTTTATTTGAAATATCTGTCAGGACAACCTTGTTGCTGTTCTTCCAGTTACTTTTTACTGGGATCAACTAGCCCAATGAGACGTTAGTCTGCCCTCACCTGGCAGGGAACCCGTGTCAGAACACATGGACCAGATCCTGTCGTGCACTAGGCGTCCTGTGAGAACAGATCATGCTGTTAGAATGAGTCTGACTTACCTTGTGCCTGCATGTCTCACTCACACACAGCCACAAACAAACACTCGGCTCACAGTAAACACCCCTCCTCGCCCCCACTAACAATCACAGGGTCACTCACCAAAAGTATCAAGAATATCTGTGATGAGGACAAACTTGCTGGGGTAGAACTGAATCACAGACGTGTCTGACAGCAGCTTTGAGCACTGGGAAACAAAGGAATACTGGGTCAGCACCAGAGGGAGGGGGAGAGCAGAGAGAAGATGAACCACGTGTAGCAGCTCTGACCTGGATGACAATTTTGAGGGCTTTAACCTTCTGGTCTGAAGACCAGGCTTCTTTTAAGGACTGGTTCAGCTCCTCAATGCGATTCACGTAGTCTTGCTGGGACAAATTCAACATCTCCCTCTGAGAGCCCTGCAACAGCAAGACACACATGGAGGATCAGAGGTGTGCTGAATGTAGGTGGGCACACACGCTCACTTGCTCGTTTGCTCACGCACGCACCTCCTCTATATCGTCCAGTTCCTCCAGTCGATTGCGCACCTTCTCTGACACAGCAGAACCAGGGCTGGACGCCTTGCCTGCTCAACCACCCACCCACAGCAGTAACATCACACAAAAGTTGACAGAACTCACACCTTCACTTTACATGTTCCATTTCAGCTTGCTAATGCTGGTTTACACTTCTTTGAAACTAGGTTTGCACATTATCGCTTGAGATCATGGTTGTGATCCAAAAACAGAAGTCTTTACCTAAACTAGGTACAACTATGCCCTGATAAAATTCTGAGAATGTTTACCTTTATCTGATCCCATAAAAAGGTTCTGTAAATAGAAGAACGAGTGAGTCATTTAGAAAATGTAAATTTAGACCACAAGCAAGTCTATATCTAGTGTCCTTATCCAGCTGGTTTTAAATTGCATGTTAATACAACTACCTGTTTAATCCCAAGCAGCCAAATTAGCCTCTACTTAGGTTAATGTATGAGTCTAATGCAAAAATTAGAGGATTTCTTTAAAACAAATTACTTCAACATTTAAATGTAAAAGTAAACTACAAAAAAAACTAAATTTAAAAGTAAAGGATCACATACATTAAATATCCACACAACTTTTTTTGAGAAGGTCATGCAAAACTAGCAAGACCAGGGCTTTACTGGGAAAGGCTGGGACTGCCTGGTTCAGAGTGGGCAAGTCTCTGGTGTCACTGGCACACTCACAATGGACAACTTCTCTGTTGTAGTGAACCTGGCCAGGATCTCACCGCGCTTAGCTGACCAGGGCTCAAAGTCTGGCCCCACCTCGGCTTCCTTCTCCTTGCGCCTCCTCCCTAGTTCCTGGGCCAAATGACATGCCAAAAGAGAAAGAAGTAAGAACTATTCTGAGGATGTCATAACAGGGAAAACACAGTCACAGTCCCTGCTCTACATTTTTGTAAATCTCAAGAAAGCCACCATGTTCACTGAAACGCCTGATTTGAAACTGCCACCTCACCCCTGCAAAGGGGTCCCATCATTGTGGTCACTGGCTCACCCCCGTCATAGCGCTGTGGGAGATGGAGGGAGTCTCACTGGTGGAGGCTGCGGCAAACATGGACAAAGGGTCTGTGCCATCGAGCATGGAGCTCAGGGGGTCGGCTGTCACAGAGCTGGAGGAGGATGAGGAGGAGGTGCTGCCCTTGCGCCCTCCTCGCCATGTTTTTGAATCTGTTACCTGCAGGGGACAATGAGGAGCAAAGAAAGTTGTAAGGGACGTCAATGCAGACAACCACAGAAAGCAGTTAGAAAATCTGTATTGAAACTCTCATGAAGCCAAAGCAGTCACTGATACCAGGAAGCCAGTCAAGTGCACATTCGAAGAGTGGGGGAAAAAAACGAAAGAGGTACAGATCCAACTTGATCTTAATCACCTGGCCTTAGTCAACATGCTGCTGCAAGTGCCAGACATGTACTACAATACCAGATTTCAGTCAGCATGTGATTTAATGATGCAATCCTTTATTTTTGGCATAGGTAGCGCCGTAAATATTGTTGCTGTAGAAATCCCTGGAATTCAGGTCAAGAGTCTGACTGGTTCCCCATGCAAGGACAGGGGTCTTTAGCTCAGTAGCTAATCCCCTTGTCTAGTAACTCAGAGTGGGCCGTGGCTGTGCGGGGCGCCCTTGTAACATATGTAGAATGTTACTTTTCCCAGCAGTATTCTTTAATATTACTTGCTTCAGAATTCTGCTTCCTTCAGGTAAGCTTTGTGGAAGTTTCAGTTTTATTTACTGATACTTTATAGAAAATTCACTGGAGCAGCATGCTTCTAAAAGCACAATATACAAAATAAAACATATCTGTAAGCTTTACAATGGGCCACAACAAAAGAACCACTACTTAGGATCTCTATGTGAAAGTGTCTACACCGCTTTCCGCTCTCAGTTTATGTTAGAGTGTAAACATTTATCGCAACCTTCATTTGGACAAAAGAGCAGAAACTTACTGACTGAAACTACACACATTTCTTGCTGGATTCAGGTCCCTCGTTAACCCCTTTATACTTCATTACAGTCTCCTGAGTACAACCTCATACTCACAGTGATGGGCTTGAGCGGGTGGTATTCGCCTGGCTCCACGGGCACGACCTCTAGGCGGCAGCCCTGCAGCTCCGATTCATACCTGCGTACCTGGGAGCGCCTGAAGGTGCAGCAGTAGGAGACATACACCGTAGCGAGGAGCACAGAAAACGCAACAGCCTTATACAGGGCATTTAATGCAAGATGGCACAAAAGTCAATTGCCTGTTGGATTACTACGAAGTTAGCTGCAAACATACACAGGTACATTCGATGATGCATTAAATTTCAGTGAATGTCTATGATGCCCCCAAAGTTATATCCCGATTGTCCTGGAAATCTGCGTCCATACTAATAAAACAATTTCATTTTCTGTTACAAAAATAGACAACGTTCTAAAATCGACAGATTTTATTTGCAAATCTTCACCATGTATATCCAATCAGCATAGCTAAATCAAAATGACTATTTGATCGGAAGGGGATTCGCGGTTCATTACTGTTGATGAAAATGTATTTCTTACCACTGAACAGCCGCCATCTTTCCTGTCATATGACAACCAACTCTCGGCATTAGCTCACCTATTTCCGCTTGTTTTGATGTGTCTCGGGAAATTGAGTTTAGCTTTGTCGAGCGACAAGCACTTGACTGTAAAAAGCACTTTTTGCGAAAAAAAGGAAAAGAACAAAAAACAGTGACTCTGTCAGTACATATTTACTAAGCAGCAGTTTGTATATGCATTATTGATTATTATTGTAATATCAGACTTGCATATATGCGTTTATATTATCAGCATTACAACACGTTTTCGTAGGGAATGACCAAACCAGGGCGTAAGTCTTGCATATTTTATGATTACATTCTAATTATCACGGAAAATATCAGGCAAGGTTACATGAAATTTAAGCATTTATTACAGCAGTTAACTACACGAACGAACACGTGGATCTTCCGTACGTTTTAGGTAATTCATATGTACCTCCTCGGGGTGGAACGCGCAGTGGGTGCAGGATTTTGTTTCAGCCAATTTCTACTTTTAATTTAACCTTAATGTCAGTTAAACCTTATTGACTTTTTGGTATAATTATTGCGTCGATCCAGAAATTCTTAACAAGCTTTATGCATTTTAATAAAATTTTTTAAAGCATGACAAACACTTAGTGATGTTGTTTAACATTTTTATGTTATATGGCATTTTTTTTTGTTAATCCATTTCTTTTAAATAATTATTGAAGTCATTGCTACTGATTAAGCGTTCTTTGTCATGGGAGACGTTCTTTGTCGTGGGAGACCTGTTTGCGCTGTTCATTAGATTTTTGAAGCATAAGAATCTTACTTGTAAATGTATTCTTAGTAACTCTTTGCTCTCAAAAATGGAGAGAGCTAAGCACTTAACCATGCAAATAATCAGGAAGAATGTGGAGAAGCAACTATATTTAACTATATTCAGATAATGATTAAATTGAATGAATTGGCTGCAACAATCACCTGCACACATGTGGCCTTCCAGGAGCACAAGTCCTCACCTCTGATTTATATGACAGGTTAATACTGCAGTGTAATTCAGCAGAACTATTTTTTCAGACATTCAGATCATTCATTATAATTATAGACAGCTAGTACCTGCCATGCAGTTACCAAAGAATTCAGAAGTGTCCCATGTGACTCGTTACCTTTGTGCACATGGTGCATTAACTCATATGTATTTTGTTTTTAACAAAAAGTAGTTTTTGAACACTTTCTCAATTTTGTTTTGTTAATAAATGCTTCCAAAGTAGAGGAATAGTGGTGTGTGGATTAGGGTTGGGCGGTGTCCAGTTTTTGATACCTTTCCCAAAGTCTTGTTCTTCTTAGCATTGTTCCCGTGCTATAGCAGGGTCCACTTAAACTTTTCCCAAATTATACACTGGTATATGGCATTACTGTCTGCCTTCTGATGACGGGGTGGGTGTCATTTGCCATGTTGTGTTATTACTGCATGTAATTTAGTAAAGTATTTTTAAGCTTAACTTCTTAAAGATGCCATGCACAAATTTATGTATTGCAACTGATTTTTTTCCACACAATCAAAAACAAATAGGCCTAAAAAACAACCTTTAAGTAAAAGCACAGCCTATAACATCCAGCAGGTGAACAAAACTATTTAACAGAAAAAAAATTTTGCATATTAATGTTCCACATTCAAGATAGCCTACTTGTCTTATTCTAGGTTTTTTGCTACAAATATGAATATATTAACCTTATCAGGTTTGAGCAGGGGACGTAGCGGGCTTGCAGCCTTCCCTGCGGTGCTGAAAACCTGCTCTGAAGGTGTGCCTGTAGCACACACTGATTTTCTTGTCACCCTCACCATCAGTGGAAAATGTGTGTTGTTACAATTCCACCAGAGGAGGGAATCATCATCATCTCCTTTGATCTCCGTACAATAGGCAGTCTTCTCTGCTTAAATAAATTCTAAAACGGGAACGTAGATTTGAAGTTTTTCCATCTGTGGCTCATACCTTTTTCATACAGATTTTGCACACAGCCTGCTTGAGATTAACTGGCTCTCCTTGGTCATTAGGTTGAAACCCAAAAATGCTGCCAAATTGCAACAGTTGCATTTTTTTTTTGGGACCAACTTGCTTGTGTTCACCATGTTCTCTCTTCTAATAAGAGGCTGTCATGTAACATGCTAATATGAGAATGTGTATTTAGTGAATTTTTTTTTTGACCGGTTCTTTATTTGATAAATTAGGTTTACATCACTTACAGGAGCTCTGTCAACAGGCCGTGGTGCTGCTGCTGCTGGACATCGGCACACTCTTCAGTTATTTATTAGAACCAACGCACATTACACAGCACAAAATTTTGTCATGAAGGTAATTAAAGGGATATCGTAATACTACCCAAATCTAGTGTGTATTTAATAGATTTACCATTTAACCACCTAAAACTATAACTGACCATAATTTTGAAAAAATTTAAAGAAACAAAAATAAGTTGTATTTATTAGTTTTTATTGGTGAGCTTATGGTCACTTTTGCATGAAGTAACAGTGCACAGGTAAAAGCATGAGTGTGTATTGTAAACAGTAAAGTGGACAAGCTCTTACAGTTTGTAATTTAAATTTTAAAAAGACACATGGATTGGCTTTCACAAACTGTATGTACAACAATAACCAGAGCGTTTAAATGGCAATTTGCCTGTAAATAATGTATACACACTTCCCTGCAATTCTGTGGGACAAAGACCTTTGGCAAACAAAAAAGCAAGTAAGGCATTTAAAATTTGTGGAGCCTGGAGCAGAACACAGCAGTAGTGAACTTCCACGATTCTTCATATCTGCGCTAAGGGGTGTTCTGTTATGTAGTTGTCACATTATTTCTATGATACGTGCTGTACACACTGAAGTCTCTGAAAGGGCACACAGGGCTGGCTGGCATCAAACAACACGTCAATGCCTGTTGTGAATGTCCTCTGGCGATCAGTGAGGTGTAAAATTTCCACGATAAAAAGAATAGTTCACAAACCTAGAGCCCTTTCTTTTGTGATTTAGTTTGAGGAGTGCTAGTAGCCATCTGCAACATGTTAAGCATCTTGATTGTAGAAGCAGAATTAGTCCCACACTGTAAATCGATTTGCCTTCTCTGTGAGCCCGTTTAGTCATCAAGGCGTACAGACTTACAAGCATTGACGTCGATGTAGAACTTTTTGTTGGACGAAGCAGAGAAGCCAAGTCCTGCCCCTCTGTTCTGAAAATCCATCTGTCGACTCTTGGCACGCTCAAACTCCACAAGGAGCCCGTTCTGCAAACAGTCCTGCCCTTGCTTTCCAAGTGCCATGTTGGCCCATCCCTTGCTGGAGGCTGCTGATTTGTTGCCGCTCTTCAAGCCGCCCATGAGCCGTAGAAACTTCTGCTGCTGGCTGTCACTGTCAAAGTGTGCAGTGCCCCACTGGCCAAGATTCTGGTGAGAAAAGGAAAAAAATTTTCAGCCTCACTCTGCAAAGTGTCACACACACACACACACACACACACACACACAGCACACTATGTGTTCTACAAATAAAAGTAAAAGCTGCTAACTGGGGAGAAGGTGGGGCAGGATGCATCATCTATTTCCTTTTGCAAGGCTTTTCGTCGTTCCTGTGGAGCAAAATATTGACTTACTGCCTTTATGCAGACTCTCTCATCTATACACAAGACATAAATTTCACTCTGACTTCAGTACAAACTTTAACCCTTTGAAGGAGTGTTCAAACATTTTCACTGCTTTTTCTGTGTTTAAAACAAAAACTTTTAATTGCCCCATTATTGTTTAATGTTGTTTTTCTGGGTGTGCCCTTAAAAGGGTTGCAAAGAGACTATTTTATCAGAGGAGACTGCAATTCAGTAGAAGTGCACAAAACTCCCATTCCTGACCAAAGTGCTTATATTAGGATACATACCTGGTCAATGTTGACTTCATCTTTATTTCCCACCTTTTCTGAGAGAAACACCACGTCTACCTGTGAAAGATTTAATTTCATTAAGTGGATCATTTAATAGTGTGGAAAGGACTCTGTATCAGCTGAGGACACTGCTAAAAGATCTGGATGACCAACCAGAATTTATATACTGTTAACATTTCTAGGAACAACCTGCTCTTGTACCTTCAGACACCATGCTTTGCCTGATTTCGATGCACTTGCATGGACAGGAGCGAGTTTCTATTAAGTACATTTACGTAAAAATAATACTGTAAGAAAAATTAAATTTAAAGCCATACCTCTTGTCCTGTCTCCTTTGCTGGTGTCACTTCCTTTTTCACTTTTAAAGCCGTTTCCTTCTCCCAATTCTTTGTTCTCTCGTTATTTTTCAATGGCCCACTCATCTTGGTTTCTTCTTTCTTGGTCAGTGTGCAATTTTTGACGTCCATGTTTTTCTTCTGCTTTTTCTTTTCTTTTTTTGTTTTCTCAATGGGCACTGCCATTTCTGGGCACCCACTCAGGTCCTCACCGATAGCTAAAGCAGCCTGTTTCTTCTTCTTTGGCTCTGGTTCCTCTTCCTGGAGAACTTCATCAAAAGTAGCAACCTGCTCTTCAGTTAACGTCCTCTTCTTTTTTCTCTTCCTTTGTTCCTCTGTGGTGCTGTAATTGTTTCTCTCTTCCTCATCTGCTCTCTCTACACCAATGTTGAGAGTATCACTCTTATTACTCCCTCTTGCTTTCCTCTTCTTCATCTTGGACTTACCCCTAGGTTTTTCCTGAGACTCCACAGTATCACCACTGCCCACTGCTGAAGTTCCTCCCTCTTGTATGCTGCTGCTTCTTCCACCTTCATCATCATCCATGCCTTTCCTCTCTGCAATGGAAAGAAACCTTTTCTTTTTCACATTCTTTTCTCCATGACTTTTCTCTTCTACCGTGTCATTAGTATAACTGTGTTTATTTCCACTGTCTGGTCCAACTTGCACAGGTTTTTTCTTGGCAGACTCTCCAGCCTTGGTGCTGCTCTCAGCTCCAGGGATGATTTTGTTCTTTGTCTTTTTTTTCTTTTTCCTCTCCCCCAGATCCCCTAATTCTTCTGTCTTTCCCTTGTCAGTTGTGCCCCCAACTCCCATTGAAACTTTCTTGCTCTTCTTTTTGCTGCCTGTTCCTCCTGCATCATCCTCCACAGCTGGTGTCTCCATTTCGCAGATGGCACCAAGGTGGACACTCTTCTCCACAGTTTTCAGCCTCTTTTTCTTCTTACCCTTTTTCATCTTTTGTACTTCGTTAATCTCTGCCTCTGCATCTGTCCCTGCTAATACATCTTCCTCTGTCTTCAGCTTCTTGCTTCTGTTCTCCATGTCAGTGCAGACAGCTTCGCTGGTGCTCATTATCATCCTCTTTTGTTTCTTTCCCCATTCCTCCTCCATGGCTGTGCTCTCTGGCTCCTCTGTCCTAACTGGCTCCTGTACTGCCATTCTGCCATTTTCTTCAAACTTCTTATTCTCTTTTTTGTTAGTTTTTTTATTAGATGAGGTACACTCTTCCACTGGAGTCTGACCTTTCTCCTTCTTTTTCTTTACCTTGGCACCTGTGTCACTGTTAAGTCTGATTACAGCAGTCTCAGTTACTGAAGTAACAGCTGGCTTTCTGTTTTTTTTCTCTCTCTTCTCATTTCCTTTCTTTTCTATCAGTTGCATTTCTTCCAAAATCTTAGTCATCTTCACCTTCTTCTTCTTCTTCACTTGTTGCACCACCTGAGGAATCCAGGAGTTCAAATTAATATCATGCAACTGTTTGACACAAAAAATAAGGAAATTTTGTGCATGCATGTAAATATGATATTTTTCCTTATAAAAATAAGGAAAAATATCATATTTACATGCATGCACAAAAGTGAAAACTGGAGATACGGGTTGTACTTGCTTTTGAGTACAGCAGACAAAAAACATTTATATATTAGTAAGACTACGTTTATATATTAAGGTAGAAGCCAACTCAGTAAATGTACGTTGATCATGTTATTTAAAATAAATAGGTCAGAATTTTTGTTACCTGAAATCTTGTGATCCCAAAAAAAAATAAATCCTACCAATAAATTGCAGACAGCATTGAGTGTCAATTACGACAAATAAATATGGTAACTATCACTGTTGTTATGTCATGTGTTTATATGTGCGCGTCTCTAAATGTAATAGTCATGTAAAGTAAAAGCACAACAGCACTTTAATCGAACATAATGTCCCCAATCACGTGTAAAACGCTATTTCACAAAGCAGAAAAGACTACCACTACTTAGCAATAATACAAACATATTGGCATTTTCCGTTAAAGTTATAGAATGTCACGTTTTAAAACACATTACGATTTGCACCTGTAGTTCACTAAACTTGGCTAAAGACGCATCTACCATTTTACAAACTTGAACGAAAAGCAGTTTCAAATGTTGTTCCTTACGTACCTTCATAGTCACATGGGAAATTAGACGTTTCTGAGAACCCGGAAACAGCGAGAAACACTTCCTTAGTGACTGAAGTAGCAGTGTTTGTGGCGTCCTTAGCAACAGCAAGTGGCGGTTCTTTCGTCTTACCGAAGTTATCAGGGAGTTTATTTTCAAACTTTCAGTATTTGTGCTTTTATATATGCATTGTAGAAATATAATTCATATACTGAAAATAAAACGCAGAAGAAGCTATAGGTAGGAAAATTTGTATTTATATTGTTTCTACAAAAGAGCTTCTTACTTACACATTGGTTTTTCATTGACACTCTGCCGTACTTTCCTTAAAAAAAAAGGCTTAGTGAGTATGTGTCCTTAAAAGTAAAAGCAAGCAGTTCTATTCGCTTTAATCCACCTGAGAAACCAGGCTATGTCTGTTCCATTTTTGTATATACGCTTAGAAGTAAGCGAAAAGCTCAGAGTAGTTGTGGTCTTTTACTACTTTTTAGTCTGTTACTATTCCTTAACCAAATACACCAGACCTCACCAGGGTTTAATATAGTTTTGAATTTTTCAGTACTTTAAAATTTTATTTGGTTTAGCATGTTAGATTTCAGTTTAATTTTTAGTTTTAGTATAAGAGAATTAACAGTTTGTTTTATTTAGTTTTGTTTTCATTTATTTTAGTTCCAGTTTTTTTTTTCTTCTAAAAGAAGGCAAAAATGTAAAAAGTAAAATTTTTCTGCAAAATTTTTCAAACACTGCACATTGAAAAATACAGCAATGGGAGTGAATCACTGGAATACTAGGGTGACACCACAGGCCACCCCTAGGAAAACCCTGGCCTCCCCATCCATTTATTATTGTTATTGTAACACCACATCTTGAGATGTTAAATAGCTGGTGATTTTGGTGCAAAACAAGCCCTAGCCTAAGAATTGTCCATGTATCATTATAAAATCTGTGCTGTTCCAGGTAGGGTCATTTGGTTCAGTATTAGGACCAGATGGAACAATCTCAAGTGTCCTGCATTGACCTGAGATTTGGGAGGTAACGACAAATAGATAGTATTTTCAATTTAATGCAGGAGGGAGCCATGACTTTCATTGGGTTATCAGGTGGGCACCCTCCTTCAACAGTGTTTCAATGATTAGCCCTCAACACCTCTTGAGGGTTCATCGGCAACAACTGGTGTTCCGGGTGTGCCTCCCTCTACTTGCTCTGCTGCTGTTACTGTTTTGGGGCCCAGGTGGTATCTCTCCTCTTGATCCACAGCCATCGGCTGGCCTGTTCTGCTGCGATGGATAGGTCTTTGATGGCTTGTGGTAGGACCTTGAATACCCAGGCCCTTTAACAGCCCGGTGGTTGATTTACCCACAAAACCCCTGCAGCCAATTTTGACTGGATAGAGTTTAACTTTCCAGCCACATTGTTTTGCATCAGCCACTAATTCATTGTACCTAAGGCTCTTCCGTTCATTGGCCTCTTCCACTGAGTCTTCCCATGGGATGGTTAATTCCACTCTGAAGACCGTACAAATACAGGAGGACCAGAGTACAAGATCAGGTCTGAGATTTGTTGTTATAATCTCAACAGGGAAACAAAGTTGCTGGTTTAGGTCCACCAACAGCTTCCAGTCTCATGATCCTCCTAATTGACCAAGATGAGGTTTGGGTATGTGGGCTCTACTTGGTGTCAAATCTGCCCTGATGAATGCTATTACATGTATGGGATAATTTGAGGGAGGAGGCAAGGCGTTTACAATTGTTTGCCTGGCCCCTAGCATGGCTGCAAGGCACTTAAACACCTGGTTGTGCCGCCAAGTGTAGTAGCTTTGAGACAGGCTAGTAGTGCAAATTACCAAGATGTGTTTCAGGCTGGCTGGTGATTGACAAAGCAGGCATGTAGGGTCCTCTCCATACCACTGGCTTAGGTTGGTTGGAGATGGCAGGATGTCATTGTAAATCCAAAACTGGATCCTTTCCAATTTGCAGGCTTTCTAGATGTTTCCTTAGAGTTTTGGGAATCACTCCTAGGGTGCCAAAAACAACTGGTTGTCACGTCCAGCACCTGAAGTGGCCCTTCTTGGCCACTAGGTGCTGCTGTTTCCTCATTTTTCCCCTACAAGTTCACATTTTCCACTTGAGGTTACTTAGCTACTTGTATTATCACTGTCACCTGTATCATATCACTCACTCCCTTCTATTTAAACCCTCCCTTTTTGTCTGCCCCTTGCCAGTTGTTGAGTGTTTAGAGTAAGTAGTGAGTTTTTGTGTGGATCTTGGCCCATTAGTGACTTGTTATTTAATGTACTTTAGCCCTTTGTATTGTCTCCCCACTGTCAAATAAACCCTTCTGAAAATAGACTCAACCCTTGCCTCCAAGCCTCCATTTCCCAAAAATTGACACTTATCTTGGTCTACTTTTTCCACAATCTACATCAAAGAATAGGACCTGTTACTATGCAGGACATTACAATTATCAAAAAGTATGTTCCAAGTGTCAGTCTGTCTGAATTTTTAAAATCCCATAATATTTTTGTATCTTCATTTTCCAAATCTTTTTATCCTTTCCCACCAATCCTTACATGTAGGAGAGCCATATTTCCTGTATAGGTGCCAATGTTCCAAATTCTTGTTACCTGGTTTTGTCTTTGCTTTTAATCCTTTTGAGTTATTTTGCTGCAACCACTTATTAAATAGTCTGTTCTTTTGTTTTCATCCTTAAAGAGCCTGCATTTATTGTCTTTGCTGATCTTTTCAGTTTTTGCCTTCATTACATTTGTTTGCAAGACTTGTTCTTGTGCAGCAAAAAGAAATCCTTCAGTTTCTTTCTTAATGGTTCCTCTTGTTAGCCAAGCCCAATTTTTCTCCTTTGCAATTTCTCTTTCAATATATTCTAGATGTTTTCCATGCAAGCTCTTGCTTTTACGGTTTTCCATTCTTTTTTTAATCTCTTTTTTTATATTCTACTTTCAATCATGATATTTTCAGAACGTTTTCTTAAGCAGCTGCTTGTAGCATTTTTTTTTCTTCTCTTGCCAGGATGTATTCATTCAACACTTTTCTTCTCTGACAACGTGTTTCATTTGCAAGAGCCCTCTGCTTCCAAAGTTTCTAGTTAGGTACAGTCAATCAATGTCACTTCTCAGGTGCAAAGCATTATGCTTTCTAATTAACTCTTGTGGTTTCCATTCCAGAATGTCCAATTCCAATTGAGTCCAATCTATTATTCCTGCTGTGTACCTGATGACCGGTATTGCCCATCTATTTATGGCTTTGATGGTGTTGCTGCCATTAAATTTCTAATTAAATATTTTCTTACCCTTTTGATGTATTCCCTACTTGTTTTGCTTTAACTAAGGCATGCAGGATATCTTGAGCTGCTAAAATTCCTAGACCTTTGTAAGACTCTTCAAGTTTTAATGCTATTATCAAAGTTCCATTCTCAAATTTAACGCCAGTTGTCTCTTGCAGTTTCCAATGTTTCGTGGCCATCATTGCGCATTTTTCAATTCCAAATTCCATTCTATCTTCAATGAAAATTCTGCTCTTTTTGATCCAACTTTGTTGTAATAAATCAGATGCTTTTTGTAGTCTATCCATACTATGTAAATTGTGCAAAAAAACTATTTATAGGCTGTGGAAATCACAATGCAAACTTGCACAAAATACATATTTATTGGTAAAATATAGTATTAATATTGTAGCGGCCATTAATGACACGCAGGCAATATTGGTAGTGTCACCAGCTCTTTTATTAAGTCCTTAAAAGGATTCAGGCAACAAGTATACCAATCACTCGAAACACACTCACACTGGGGAACTGGGTGGGGAAGGTCTGCAGTTTCACTTGCATACACACTGACAGTGAGACACACAACTATTTACAGGGTGCTGCTATAATATGCAAATGAGTTAGCACGCTTGAACAGCAGCACCGAAACATTGCACCGGCATTACGATATATTTATGTTATTACAAAATAAGTAGGTAGGTGCCTGCTTTCGTTTATTTTCCACCGTTATTCGTGGAGTTTTATTTATGTGACAACAGCGACATAATTAACGGCGCAGAAAAAAATTTCAGAGTAGTGTGGTAGTGTCGGAATACTACTTTGGTAGGTAAGTACACTATATATTCCACTATTTCTAATACCCTATGTAGTGAGTATGGATTAAGTGAGTAGGGAGTGATTTCGGACACACCAATGGAGAAACAGCACAAATGACATTTGCTTATAACTGTAGTAATTATCTATACTTATCTCTTGCCTCAGTTTTTCCACTTTTACACGGCACTTTTCAGCAGACCGCAAAAATTCCTTGTCCTTAAGCCATTGATTGAACCTTTTGAATACTTCAATGTTTTTATGAGCTGAAGTATTCTTCCCAGTGGTAGATGTTGAGAGGCTCAAGCCACTCAACCGCACGACACATGTTCAATGCGTTAATTAGTATGACCCTGTTTTAATAAATCGACATGGCCACGCACATGTGACATGTCGCCATTTTTGTGTTCTGTTATTTGTTTTATATATATATATATATATATATATATATATATATATTTTTTTTTTTTTTGTGTTCCTTGTCTTACTTTGTAAGGCTTTGTCCTCACTTTTGACC
>JABJVR010047485.1:0-27457 GCA_025773905.1 Chitala chitala | reverse complement strand
TGTGTGTGTGTGTGTGTGTGTGTGTGTGTGTGTGTGTGTGTGTGTGTGTGTGTGTGTGTGTGTGTGTGTGTGCGCCTCTGGGGGCAGTGTTATTAGCTGGTACTGCTTCAGTTGGTCTGGTCTAAGCTCAGGTATGTTATGTGGCAATAAAATTAAGTCAGCTGAGTATCTGAATCTAATGAATGGCCTGGTTCTCCCATCAGTGGATTTTTTCTTTTTTGACGACATGGGCATATTCCAGACAGACAATGCCAAGATTCATCAGGCCAAAATTGTGAAAAGGGTTCAAGGACCATGAGGAATCATTTACACACATGAACAGAATCCTGACCTTAGCGCCCTTGGCAGTCTTTAAGATGTGCCGGAGAAGACTTTACACTTTAGAGAGTGGTTCGAATACAAGTGGGGATGAAAATAAATGCTGAAATGTTGCATAAGCTAATCAAAACAATGCCATAAATGTTTTCTCTGTAACTGTAATGAATTACAATTAGATTTATTCTGAAATTTAATTACCTAAGTCTGTTACATGTGACTAGTTACTCCCCAACACTGTATGAAACCAACGTTTAATGGTCTGAGGTCAACTGCATTGTCAGCAATACTGCTGAAGCTTTCCACCTACTTTGTGAATTGTCAGCTGAAAAACAGAACTATTTTTCTGTAAGAATGCCGTGGCAAAAATACACATTTTTGAAATCAGATTAAAAATATGAAAAACGTAAACCACGTCATGTGACTTTTTACACCAGAGTTGGTGGCGTGATGTACTGCTCCCACATATATACTATATGTGCTAACTGCTGGGGAAAGCGACATAACTGGTAAATGGGCGGGGCGATGGATGGATCTTTTCCAAATAGTAAGAAGCTCCTTCTCAGAACAAAGAAGCTTGTGGAGATGTGGATACACATCGGTGTGTGTGAGCCCTTCTGTCCTTCTATAGGGCTGTGTAGTAAGGACAAATGCTGTTGTACTTTTCCTCTTAGCCTGCTGCAGTCACACAATCACAGGTCCCAGGCACGTGGAGCATGCACCTCCCCAGGCATGTGGAGCGTTCACCTCTACAGGCACATGGAGCATCCACCTCCCCAAGCACGTGGTGCATCCGCCTCCCCAGACCTGCATAGCCTCCACCTCCCTGCTCTCCCACATATCTCACCAGAGAGATGTCCGGTAGAGCGTCCTGACTCTCTAGGCGGCTGTCGCTGCTGCAGGCCAGCCTGTTGCCATTCTGAGAGACACATAGAAAAACAGCTGTAAGCACCACAGCTTTTAGCAAGAGTTGCAGAACATTAAAGTTCTATGTATACATGCAGTACATATGTACATGTGTTGTATACCAAAAAATATTAAAGGTAACTTGACTGGTATTTAAAACTTTTTTTTGTCTGAGTCTGTTGGAAGTGGCAGGCCTGCTTGGTCTTTTGCACACAGTGGTCACGTAGCCAGTGGTGGTGCTGTGGTCACAAACAGCTTGTAATTCACTGACAGCAGTATATGGGGGCTGACATAAGGTGTGCATGGTAACTTATGGGCAGCAGTCGTTCAGCAAACAGCCAAGTACACAGGTGGCACTGAGAGAGACGCATCAGAAGGCGCTTCTCGTCTTATCTTGTCACGGATGGGATACAGCAGCTAACGACCTGACCAAGTTCTGTCCCGTCAGCGAAAAAAAGATACAAAATTGCAACCGCTGCAGGACTAGCCACACATCACCTGGTTCCTGCTGTTTGAAGCTGATTGGAGACCAGTATATAGGAGAAAAGAACAACAACAAAAAACCATGTCCATAGATCAGTGCACAGAAATTGTGTATAGAAAAAAAAACAAAAACAGAGAAGTCCAGGGACTCTGGGTTGTGTGCTCACTAGTGTTCAGTCCATGCCTTAACAATTTCAAACTGTCCTGAATATGAAAGAAACTCAGCATGTTTAAACTGAAATGTGAGTTCATGAATTGGTTTGACACCCTTCTGCAAAACACACACACACACACACACACACACACACACACACACATACGAGACAGTGAGCAGCACACTCAAACTCCCCAACATCTCATTAACACTTAATGGCACAAAACTGTAATGGACCCTAAAATGGTGCAGAGAGCTGGGGGTGGAACCCACAGTAACCGCGGTAATACAGCCAGCTTCTCTCCGTGACAAACTGCAGTCAGCAGATACACCGACCACAATCTCTAGTGCAGCAGCCGCTCTTGGAGACTACTTCTGTCATACACTAAAAAGTGACAGTATTCATTTGCCAATGAGACTGACCGTTGTAGCAGTACGAGTATTTTTCAGTGCAGTCTAGTGAACCTATGTTTACATGACAAAATCGTACATCAGAAATGAAGATGGAAATTGAAGTAAGCATTAGGTAAATTAATTTATAAATACTGTAATAAATAAAATTGAGGCAATATCACAGATGTGAACAAACACACAAATAGTCTAAACTAATATATGCTACCTGCTCAGGATAAACAGACAAATGGAAATAGTTCAGACTTTTTCTGAGTTAGTATGGAGATAAAATATATAATGGAAAAGACACAATTTTCAGTATGTTTCGGCCAAGGGTGCAGTTTTTCCCTCAAAAATGACTATATAGTAAACTTGTTCATAACTGGAAACCGTATAACTATATGGCTTTTGCATCCGTACACAAATGTAACAGTTGTTAAGACAAGCATGCATGCACAAAAGCACTCAGAGGGCCATGTTGCTCCTCTGCCTACCATACCCGTAACGAGCTGACATTGGCGGGCATCTGGAAGGCGGCACGGGAACTTGGGCTGCTGGGGTAGGCCACTGTGGACATGGGGGCAGGGCTCAAGGCACCGGCTCTTTCTTGTCGAGCTTTAATGGACTCAATTTCATGGTACAGGACAAGCTCGTCAAACCGCTCCAAGTCGTGAGGCGCCACAAGACCTCGTACCTCGGACATTAATGAGAACTGGGGGGGCACAGTAAGTCGGAGGAGTTAAATTTCACTGCAACAAGAGAATATGAGGCACTGTGAAGTTAGGGTTAGGGTCAGTATTGTCACCGTACATAATGGTCTAAGTTTGCTCAAGGAAAAGAGCCAATTTTTGTTTCATACATTCATGAGCTCCGTAGTTCACCTCACTTTAATATGGGTGTCAGCTTGGTCGTTACCTTGGCATGAGTGTTGAGCAGCTCAAAGAAAGCCATAACGAGCTGCTCCATGCCAATGTGGGCTTCCTGGTACTCCTCCAGGTAGTAGCCCATGGTCTGCCTCTCGGACTCCGTCAGCAGGAGGCGCGCCTGCTCCTCCAGCATGGCCCGAGGCTGGTTCACTAGGCTGCACAGGGTCACCTGCGATCCTGCCACGCCCTTGTAGAACATGGCCTGGAGGAAAAGGAGACAGATAGTCAACAGAGAGAAGAAAACTTGCTTGAAAGTATGAAGACAATGGGAGAAAAGGTATGATGTGCTATGATCTGTGACTGTGATTACATTTCCCAATGTAAAGGCAGGAATTTGATGACACCTAGATCACAGCTGACTCTTCAGTATCAGACCTTACTCTAGCTTTGCAACCTTTCCAGTCTCACCCAATTCAGATGGCTAAATGTCAGGTGGTCACACATTTGATAATTTATGCAATACTAATAAATTAATACGTTTGTGTCTCTCTTGTGTCTGCTTCTTAAAATCAACCTAGCCCTCCTTGTCAATAAGTACTCCCGAACTGCCATACAGGATCATGTTCTGTTTCTTACACACACGATTTGCTTACTCCATTCCAGCCAAGCAGCTTTTTAATTAACTCCTAAATCAAAACCAACTCTTCACACTCTGCTGTCAGAGCACAGCAGAGAACAATCCTTCTGCTGTTCTTGTTAAATTGACCCACCCAGGATCAACACAAACAAGCTTTATCTTGACAAACAGAAGGTCATAAGATCAACTCATGGCATCTGATTTCTGGTGACTTCTCACAATGCTCCAAAGAACTGCTATCCTATGCCAAAAGTTCACTCAGAAGGGAGCTGACTTGGCTTTCAGATGGAAGCTGTATTATACACTAATCATCGAAGACAATGGTATACCATAATAACAAAATGACTATGTCATTATTGTAAAAGCATGTCATCAAATGGAAACATTAATTTGGATTCAAGTTTAAAGTAAAGCACAGCTTATAAAAGTTGTGCTAATATTTTTTGTATTATTTCCTGTGGCCTTTCAACTGGAACTTTGAAGATGTAGCTGTGTAAGCAAATGTTCCAATACACGGCTAAAGTAGTGAGACAGGTCTGCGAACCACTAAACTGAAAAGAGGAATTAGCCAGTGGAATAGGCAAACAGCTCAAGGCAACATTGAGGAGAATGCCATCGCCAGACCCAGAAAGTAAAAGAAAGAAAACAAGGGGTTTACTGGAAAGAATGAGACCTTGCTCATTGTATTGAAAAATCAATACTTCATAAGAGCCTGCAGATTATATCTGACCTTGGGAAGCTGCTCCATACACTAAAAGCTTTGACTAGATGCCTGCAAGACAGCAGCACAAAGGATGCTTCAGAAATCCAACAAAAATTTTAATTAGAGCAATTTAGCCTTTCTTACTGCAGCACAATTTATCCCTTAGTGGTCCACTTTCCAGTCTAGTTATATCACTGACTATATCAAAAATGATAGCCTTTTTCTTCTTACTTGTCCACACAAGACAACACTTTACACTGTGTGTACATTAAACCGGAAGCTTTTAAGAATGAAACAGCAGAATGACATCAGTCATAAACATTCATCATGGATAGAGGAAATATGTTATTTTTTGCATCCATAGATGTACAGAGACAGTCACTGCTTTAGGGGTCCATATTTGAAGTCTAAAATTGTAAAAGAGGGTCACATCCTTATTGCTTTGAAAATGAAGACCACATTTCAAGAACAAAGTAATATATACACACAATACATACACAAGTAACATATTTGTTTATATAAACATACACACGCCCTGTGGTGGGTTGGCACCCTTCCCTGGGTGTCCCCTGCCCTGAGCCCTATGTGTTCTGGGATGGGCTCTAGGATTCCCTGCGACCCTTAACAGGATGAAGCGGTATAGAAGATGACCGACTGACTGACTGACTAAACATACACACACACCATATTAGTCAAAAGTTTCAGCAGCCCCAGTTAAATGCCTGTTCTAACTTGACTGGAAAATGAAAGAAAAACAAATGTGCAACAAGTTGGAAATATTAATAAAGTTGTTTCAGAGAATGTCAAGAGTTTTCAAAGCTACAATCAAGGCAAGAGATGATTACTTTGAAGAATCTAAAATAAAAAATTTTTAGTTTTTTTTTGGTAGATATTGGTAGAAAACTGTGAAAGTATATAAATCCTCCCCCCTCTGACAACTGGTTAATGTATACAGTATTTTTATTGAAAAACAGTATGCTATTTATAAGTGTAGAATTTAATTAAAAACATTAAATACAGACACCCAGACAACAACATATTTTGTTACCCCAACCTTTCTACTGTACGTCGTAGAATGATGTAACAATAAATTGATGAGATTCTGGTGTCACTGCAAAGGCGAGACCTGTGACATGCTTTTATAGAACGACTCAGGGGTCAGCAGAGAGCAATGTTTAGATTCTTCATGCCCTGTTGGCTATTCTGTTTGTAAGTAACATGCATTTAAGTGATGAGCACATTTCGTGTGCAGTGTGAGGGTGGTATGACTCCTGTAAAGCTCACATATTAATGGATGAGCACATGCTGTACACAACCCGGTCATAGCCCTGTCTTACTAAAAGGCTGCTGTAGGGATTAGCAATTTTACCATGTGTTAAAACAGGAAGAACACAAAAAAATGTGAAAAAATGAAAAAAATACATTATCACCAGAGAGATAACACAAAGTTGATGAAAATTTAAATTGGTGTTAACATTAGAAGGACTGATGGCCAAAACGTGTATACATGTAAATATGTAGCTAATATACACCGATCAGCCACAACATTATGGTCCCCCATATGCCACAAAAGCAGCCATGACCCATTGAGGCATGGACTCCGTAAACCTCTGAAGGTATTCTGTGGTATCTGTCACCGAGCTGTCAGTAACAGTTCGTTTAAGTCCTGTAAGTTCTGAGGCGGGGCCTCCGTCGATTGGACTTGTTTTTCTAAAACATTCCACAAGCGCTTGATTAGATTGCGATCTGGAGAATTTGGAGGCCAAGTCAATACCTCAAACTCGTTGTGTTCGTCACACCATTCTCGAACCATTTTTACAGTGTGGCAGGGTGCATTATCCTACTGAAAGACGTCACTGAGAATACTGTTTCCATGAAGGGGTGTACTTATGTTACATTTGTTAATTTAATAGATGCTTTCATCCAAAGAGACTTACAACATTTCACATACATGTTGCAGCAATGTTGGTTCTCTGCATTTACCCCATTCCCCTGAGAGAAGCAGTTGGCAGCCACATGCGGCTCCCATGGATCAGACTACACAGGCCAGCCTTTGCTCCCCACATGTACCAATGAGCCTTGACCACCTATGTTACTTGTTTACTGGTTTTCCTTCCTTGGACCACTTTTGGTAGGTCCTAACCACTGCAGACCGGGAACATCCCACAAGAGCTGCAGTTTTGGAGTTGCTCTGACCCATTCGTGTAGCCATCACAAAGTTGCCCAAATCCTTATGCTTGCCATTTTTTCTGCTTCGCACATCAATGTCAGGCACAAAATGTTCACTTGCTGCATAATATATCCCACCCACTTCCAGATACCCTTGTCATGATACAATCAATGCTATTCACCTGTCAGTGCTCATAATGGCATGGCTGATCTGTGTATGTAGATAAGGACATATCAGGCTATTCTGGCTGTACAAATAAACAGTGACATACATTGACCTCTGAATTTGGTGTAATGTTATATCCCTACAAATTTTTTTTACTGAAAAAATGCCATGGAGTCAAGTATCTATTGTTAGACACTAAAAATATATTTTGATACAAATTTCACGCCCCTGTGCACAAATCCGAATGTGACATTGTGAATGTTGCCTTCATCTGAGGACCTGCTGGGTTATAAAGATCTACATGAATGCAGGGTACACTGAAAGACTTGAATTGAGCAGCTTATACATTTGTTATGACAGTCTAATTATTGTTCTCTTATTTTAAAATGTCCTGTGGGGAGGGAGGGAATTGGGCAGTCAACTTTGTACCTCAAAAGGATTTTAAAAAATCCTTACCAACCAGTTTTTGTTTGTCATATGGCTTAAGTTGTATTGTCGGGTTTTATTTTCTACACACTTCATTGTAGTTCACACATTGCAATGGATTCTTGTTATGTGTCATGGGAGAACTGTTGTGAAATGTTCTAAACATAAACCAAACTGAGCTGGAGTACACATATAATCTAAGGCTGGCTAATGAGATGAAGTGCTAACGCAAAAAAATGACAATGATGAATTGTCACCATGGTAACAATAGACAGCTACTTCGATCAACGGTGTCGCATGGTGATTGGTTGATATTGCTATCAGAGCACCCGCAGCAGGATGGTACAGGTGTGTATCAGCATGGGCACATCCAAGGCAAAACACACCTGCATAGATTTCTTTTCCGAAAACCATACTAAGATAGGAATTATCCCTTTGTGGCAAAGATATCGTTCTTATTTAAAAGCCTAAATGAATACAACTTTGTAACACTGTTGCATTTGGAAGCTTATTTTGAACAGAGATTTTCAGCCTCTGGTGTAAATTTACACAAACCAAGCACAGTTAATGGCAATCAGCAACTATGGCCATTGTTCAGTTATAATCATTTGTTTCAGTTTATTATCTAAATAGACCAGGTCTGCCACTTACGTATTAAGAAACAAACAAGAGCCAAGTTATTTGTTACTGTGTTTTAAAATAGCACCAGTCCACCTCGGGCTTTGAATGTTACTGACCACTGTGCAGACGTAATGTGAGAAAAGCCAGGGTTATAATCCATATAATGGCACTCATTCACACTGGACAATAAAGTCACCAGTTCACCTGAGAGGGTTTGCTTCATGAAAACCCACAGCAGAAGGAACAACATGGTTGAGAATGAACTTACAATTATAGAGGCATAATGTGGCACTTCCTAATGAGCCACCATTATTTTACTAAAATGTAAGGTACTAAAAGGTCAAGCACCTGCTTATTTAATAGACCTGATTAATGCATATAACCAAAATCATTTATGTAAATTACAGAACACAGTCCTCATTGTTATTCCATGTATAATATTTTTAAAATATTGGTGCTAAAGCATTAAATTAAACGACTCAGAGATTATGAAAAAAATCTGCCGGCTCATGTATGGGATACCAAATTGGTCTCAGTATTTAAACCTAGACTGAAGACCTATCACTGTAGTTTAGCTGAAACACAACATATATTATCACCTATTGTAATTAAAGGCTGAAGTCCATGTCCTTGAAGTGATTGTGTTTGCCAGTCTGTACCTCTGTCATGACCCGCCTTTACAGGTTTTGTCTTCACATGCCTAGATGATGCCTGGAGTAGATACCTGCTGAGCTGGATGCTGCAGTCATGCTCCACTATGCACTGTGATGTATAAGTTATTCTGATTTGTATAAGGACAGATATAATAATAACAACAATTATAACTATTATTATTATTATTATTAATAAATCTAACTGGAATGTTTGTTTAATGTGTCAGGTTTATGACAATAGTACTGTAGGACCCCTGCTGCTGTTATGTTCTAACATGTTCCTTGTGTTTGCTTGGAAATTAAGCACTCTAAATCAGCAATATTGTGCCAGACACACTCGGTAACATAAACTTAACAGAATGCAATCGACTCAAAGTGGAATGAGGTAACAGGACTGAAGGCCAAGACAAACCAGCAACACTTAGAGGTGGGCAGTGGGAACAAATCGAGCTGTTTGTCAAGGTCCAATGTTTCTTACTAGTGGAAAACAGAGGAGCAACAAATACAGCAAGCGGCCATGCATTTACAGATCCAGTGTTGGGATGAAACGTTCTGCTATCAGCACATTGGCTGTGCTTCTGTTTATGTGCCATTATATGTCCTTAATGAAAGTAAAAAGCCTGAATTGGTCTATATGAACAAACCTTGATCTTGTGAGATCTGAACCTTCAACATTAGATACCAAGACATAAAAAATATCATGCCTTGCATATGCGGAGAAAAGGCTTAAGGTGTTAAAAAATACTCTATAAAATCACAGTTTTAGGATAATAAAAATTGATTATTTGAAATAATAAATTGCTTTTAGGTATTTATTATCAATCAGTTAATGAAGTTTGTTATGAATTATTTGATGGACTCTTAAAGGCAAAATGTAGTAAAACAATTTGGTCACAAATCTGCTGTTCTAGAGTTTATGGCAAATGAGTGAAGAGGAGGTAAGTAGTCGTGGTATGGTTGCATTATGGGATGGGACGAGTGTATAATGGGACAAATGCATGATGGGACAGGTGAATGATGGGACAGGTGCATGATGGGAAAGGTGCGTGATGAGATGAATGCATAATGGGACAGGTGCATGATGGGAGGGGGAATGAGGGGATTGGTGCATGATAGGATAATAATAATAATATATTTTATTTATAAGCACCTTTCTAGACACCCAAGGACACTGTGCAAAGTAATCAACAATCCAATAAACAAGTAGGGTAAGATAAAAACTGCATAGAGTAAAACAGGACAGGACAGGACAGGACAATGCACTTGCAATTATAGTGAGTAGGCAATCTTAAACAGGTAAGTTTTGATTCTGCATTACAGGACAGGAAGAGAGTCAATGTTTCTGATGTCTGGTGGGAAGGAGTTCCAGAGTTTGGGAGCAAAGTGGCTGAAAGCTCTGCTCCCCATGGTACTGAGGTGGGCGGAGGGCACAGTGAGGTGGATGGAAAAAGGATCAGGAGGAGGTGGCGATGTGGAGGAGATCAGACAGATATAAAGGGGCGAGGTTGTGGATGGCCTTGAAGGTAGACAGGAGGATTCTGAATTGCATTCTGTATTTAACTGGGAGCCAGTGGAGTTGCAGTAGGATGGGGGTGGTGTGGTGAGATCAGGACGTTTTAGTAAGGATGCGGGAGGCTGAGTTTTGAACTAGTTGGAGCTTGTGGAGGGATTTGTGGGGAAGGCCAAAGAAAAGAGGGTTGCAGTAGTCAATACGTGAGGTGACAAGACTGTGAACAAGGATGGAGGCAGTATGGGGAGTGAGGGAGGAGCGGAGACGATTTATGTTTTGTAGATGGAAATATGCAGACCTGATGATATTGTTGATGTGGGACTGGAATGATGAATGAGCTGTCGAGGATGACACCCAGACTTTTAACCTGAGGGGAGGGGGAAACAGAAGAGCTATCAACTGTGAGTGTATAATGGAAAGAGTGCATGATGGAATGGGTGCATGATGAAATGGGTGCATGACTGGAAGGCTGCATGATGGGATAAGGGCATGGTGGGAAGGATGCATGATGGGAAAGGTGCGTGATGGTACGTACATATGGTGGGATGGCTGTTTCTGTTTTTTCCTGCTGCTAAGAGAAATCTTCTGAGCATTCTCTGATGTGCTTATAGAGTCCAGTTCATCACAGGACCAGCCACATCCGCCACCTCCTTACGCTGTACTCCTGCCAGATCATTCATTTACAAAAGGTACAAAGCAGCCCTTCATTAACTTTAAATCCAAACATTTGCAAGAAGGTGTCAGTTCCCATTAATGTTGTTTCTATAAGCATCATTTCTGAGTCACCAGGTTTCCTGGTTTGATTCCTAGTTTCCTTAATAACTAGATGCAATACACAAGGTCTTGAGATACCGTAACTGGTCTTCTACAAGTTATCTAGGGAGCAGAAGAGTTGCTGTAATTTTGCTAAATCTGTGCTCTAAATTTCTACAGCAATGTTGTTCTGCACAAGAGCGGGATGACCACAATTACACATCAGGTCGAACTACAGTGAAGGTGTTTGGGGCCCCCAGCCCTAACCCCACAGTACAGTTGGATGCTCAGACTGCCTGGTGGGATTCCCTTATATCTGAGAAGCTCTGGTCCAGCAGACCTGAACTAGTCACACAAACAGCTTGGAGTTAATGTTACTTGGCCCCCAAAGGCCAAAGCTGTTGATGGCAATGGGGAGAAGGTTAACAGGAGGTTAACAGGAGGTTAATGGCCTCCACACCAAAGGCATTTACCCTATGCACAGTAGGCCCAGACCTCTCAGGGTCACAGTGAATGTATTTGTGACTTTTACAAGTTGTCACAATGTGCCAGACCCTTGAGAAAGTGGACTGGAAGGATATAAGAAACAAGCATGTCCTGCTGCAATCGTGCCATGCAATGTTTTGTCTTGAGAATGTTCTGGGCCTTCTTTATGTGGCCAAAATGTTTTATGCTAATTTGCCTTAAGATGAGCGATGTCATACTCCACCATATAAATTTACCTGTGATCTAATTTGCTGTTTATGTTACTTAGCACCTAACCGTGTACTCTGTGCCAATTATGAAAATTTTTTTTGCTAATGCCTGTCTGAAAGGCCAGACTCTGTGGCATTCAAATGTTTTTGAATGTTTTCAGGGAAAATGTTACAACAATGAACCACATTGTGTCACATGAACATAAAATAAGCACATGCTTAAAATGCTGCTCCATTAATTTCGCAAGGATCCTATTTCTGTGTTTCTGTGTAGTCCTGCGTTGGCTCTTGCTCAGTTCAGTGTTTTTAAGTGCAATTCTGCTGCTTTAAACCCGTCCAGTCCAAATGAGTTGAGGTAGCCATGACTATGCAGTGACTTCTAAGGTGAAACTGCTCAATTTTTATTGGCAGGTATACACAGGTTCTTAATGACTTTTAGAACTAGATCATTCAAAATAGATCTGAAACCAGTGAAATTCAAAATTTAATTGGAGGAGACTGATTGGAACTTAGCTCACAGTTTTCCCGTGTTCTGCCAGACACATCGACACTGAACACAGCCACCTGTATTAAAATCTTCAAGAGTCCACATGAACAAGAGACTGGATGGACTAGAGCTTGCACAAACATTTGTGTAAACACATCAGTGTAAACTGCAGTGCTGCACATTCCAAGCATGGTTAACCTTAAGGCCTTATCACAAACAGCACTTTTACACGTAGGTACTGGCTTGATCTATAAATCTACTTTATATGTCCTCGGCCTTGTTAAATCATGTTTAAAGACTAAGATCATGTCACAATTGACTGCTCTTGCGCTGCACGGCTTTTATAGCACATCGCATAGACAAGGGTGTAACACACTCGACTGCGTGTATATCCTGTAAGTCACCTTGGTAGTAAATGCCTCTCCCTTGGAGGCTTTCTGTGTGGTGGCCAAATGCCTCTGTGTAGGAGGCAAGGATGAAGCCGTAGCTTCCCGGACAATATCTGGGGAGCCCTAATGTGAGGAAAGGAGAGGAGACTTGCGAGGTATTGGAGCCGAGATGGTACAGGTACAACAAAAGGAGATTAAAGCAATTTCACACTCATGATGATTTGGAACCTTTCAGCTGGAGATCTCACCCTCAGTTACTGTTGTAAACGGGACTTTTCTGGAGAGGTCGGATGTTGGCTGGGATTTACCTGAAAATGATGTGCTAACCTCTCTAATTCAGGACAAGATCTTTACAATCAAAACATTTCCTTTCCGTTTCAGTGGCAAGGGTATAAGGCATAGTCTTGACCACTCTATACAGCTGCCAATTCAAACAAAATCTATACCTAAAATATATAAAAAGTTTAAACACAGACAGTATTTTGACTAATTACATAGCATATGTTAATATACACAATATTTTGTCAGTCTAACACAAATATTTTAATATAAAGTATGATACAGCTGAAAGAATTGTTAACAATACATCTACTTTGCTAATACCAATTACACCAAAAGCAGACAGTAGCCCATCTAAGTCACAAAGTTGTAATTTTTACTCAACCCAATCAAAGAACAAATACACCCATTGCAAAGTAGTCATATATTTTAAAAGATGGTCACAGTAGTGTTACGCCTCACACTTCGCACTAAGGCCATCGAACAATTCCATTTTGCAAAATCTTTCATTAGCCAAAAGAAAATGCATAAATAGTAAAATGTCAGCAGTTTTACTAAACGAGGCAGAAGACTAATGGAACTATAGAAGTACTTGGACATGTTTAAATTTCAAAATCAATAAACTGATTCAACAAAAATCTAGGAGTATGTTCCAACTGAAAATATGAAACTTTCATTTGTTGCTGTTTACATAACGATAAAGAGTTGTAAAATGTTGTGTTCTGTACATTAATTTTGATTTATGACCCCAGAAAAATATGTCTCCCTGTCACTAAATTCATCGACAAGCTGAAATTTGTTTAAACTATGGTTTCCAATCCTACTCGCCAGCAACATGCCCATCTGTCTTTAAATAAGTAACAGCCTCAGTACAGAAAAAAATCGGTAGATTTATTACATTATGCACAATACATTGGCATTACATTTCAGCGCTTAAACACTGCCTTTTTCAAAGAAGCTGTGTTTTACAGAGTCCTGTGTACAAACATTGCATGGTTGATTTACCTGTCATAATTTACTGAAGCACAGACCCAAGCTTTGCGTACCTTTCCAGAGGCTGAAGCACCTTCATCCACGGACAGCCTGCGTGTCACAGAGGAAGTCGTTACTTACAGAGGGATATTATGTTTAACACAGCACAAAGGGAGCTTAACGTGCAGTGCGCATTTCGGTAACATCTCGGCACATGGAGCAGTACTGCATTATGAAAGAGACGCACTTATGCAACACCGTTACATATGTGACTTGCGCTGCAATAAATGCGGCTGCAGTTATTTATTTATGCCCTTTGTGTTCTGCCAGCATGTGACACTGTAACGGGAGACAAGAGCACAGCGGTAGAGCAAAAATACGCCTTAACCTTAGTTAGGGAGTGCTATCAGAGACCTGCTTCAGGTGTGAAAATGCACACCGAAATGTAATGGTGTGACAGTGAAACTACTGACATGAACTTATTCACATGAGCAAATGCAGCTGAGAGGTAAAGTACCGAGTCTTAATGACACTCAACATCTACAAGCTGCACAACATTTCACTTGTTGTCTTAAAATTTTCTTTTTAATGTTATTGAAAGAAATAGTCCAGCACTCGTTTCCAAAATGCTTCAGAATGCAGAGACAACTTAACAGATTTTGCACTAATCTTCTCTGTACAATGAATGTGACACCTCTTTGGTTTCATGCGACACACATTCCTATTGTTGGGTGAGCATGGCACACGAGGACAAAGGTTCGTTCAACCTCCAGGTTCTCACCCGCCGTCGCCGTCTGAGCCATCTGTGATCTGGGAGCTGGGGATCCAGCGCGTCTCATCCACAACTGTGCGCGAGTGTGGTAGGCGGCCCACGTCCTTCACCATCATCATGAGGTGCCGTGCCGTCTTCAGGATCCTTACCGCCTCGTCATGAGGGATGCTTAGGAAGCTGCGGCCATTCACTTCCAGGATTTGGTCACCCACCTAGGCAAGGGGAAAAACCAGCAGGCTGGCTCAAAGGGCACGGAGGGGATGTGATCACATCT
Organism: Chitala chitala; assembly: GCA_025773905.1. Taxonomy (NCBI): domain Eukaryota; kingdom Metazoa; phylum Chordata; class Actinopteri; order Osteoglossiformes; family Notopteridae; genus Chitala; species Chitala chitala. Next base: position 12,834 of record JABJVR010047485.1, on the reverse strand, counting down.
GGGACCTCAGGCAAGCAAGGACGGAACAGCTTGTAAGGTGCGGATGTTTGTCAGCAAGCAGCGGTTCATAGTACTGCAAGATTTAGACACACACACACACACACATGCACCAACATTAATAATGGCTACACCAATGTAATGAATAACGCAAGCGGAAACAACAATTGCTTCTGCAGAACTAAACTATTCATTACTGTTTTCTGAAACAATAAACAGTAGCGAACAAATCTGCACATACCAGATTGAAGACTTTAGTCTTTGGAATTAATCATACTAACCAGCATCCAAGCAGTCCACAAAATTAACCAATATAATATATATTTTTTAATAATCAAATGAAACACAATAAATTTTAATTTAAACTAACTGTTTAGTATGAACAATCACCTGCTAGTATGTTCTGTGAACAGTAAGCTAAAGGAGCAATTCTTATATATTCTGGATATCCATTATTATTGTACATTTTATCTGAAAATATTGCCAGAAATATTTTGATCATGAATGCATTGACTGACAGAGTCTTGCATAAAAATATGTGACTGACTTCACTGATCTCTGCAGTAAATCCCCGCACTCAAAGATAAAAAACAGACAAAAGAAGCAAATTCTCTTGGTTGAGGGCATCCTTTTAGTCAGGAACTCTAAAAAACTGAAATGGGTAAAAGCTGGTCAAATACGCCTCTAGAAATGAACACAATATTGTGTACAATATCACTCTTGCAATCAGCTATTTAAGGAAACAATTTCAATCCCTTTGTTATATTCCAGACTTCTACATCACTTCTTTGTGCAGTTTGCCATCTTTTAGAATTAACCAGAGAACTGGCTTCAACAACCCTGTGATTGGATCAATATCTATGTTCTAAGTTAAAACTCTGCTGAAGTGCAATTACTCACCTAATTAAGTGAAAGCTGAAGTGGTAACGCTGTCAATGTTACAAAACACATCCATAGTTAATAAACTGTAAAAATGTATTCTGCACCCATGATGGTATTGTAGTGAAAAGGCCTCTGTTTCTATAACCCATGTCTTCTTGTCATATTCTATTTAAAACTCCTTATCCAGGCAGCACAGGGCATTTGGAAGGGTTCAACATAAATAGGGTGCCAGGAACAGTCACTCACAACCGCAAAGGGAGTTTTATAGTTCCCAGTTCATGGTAAACATCATATATTTGGACTGTGGGGAGGAACCTGAGCCCCCAGCCAAGAGGAAAATGTGAAACCCCCCCCCACACACACACAAATACACACATATGTGCACACACTCAGACATGCATGCGTGCACGCACGCACACACACACACACACACACACAGAGCTGAGCTTCAGATTCAAAGGCAAGGCTCTTTTGCATGAGACACCTGGGCTTGATGAGTCAATCTGTATGTTGTTTTGTTGATGATTCGGTAAGGCATGCAAAGTCTGGACACTGGCCCCTGAAGATAAGGGATTCTTGTTCTCCAGAAATGCGTTGTGGCCATTCCGTAGAGAAACATCAATGGTACAGAACCACCATTTTACTACAATTACATTCTGTCAACGGATGGTATCTGTGTTCGTGCTTCAAAGCTGTTCTCCAAATAGGCCATGCACTTGCAGCTGTATGCAGTACTTGGACAGTTTTGTCACTGGATATTCTCTGCCTCTTGATACAGTCATGTTTTGCAGTTAGAATTGTACAATAGGAGGCAGCCAGAATGCTAAATTAGCTTGAGAGCTATGTTCAGATGTACATGAACAGCTGGTTATACTAAGAGGTGCAAAGACGGGACAGATAACGACATTTTCCTCTTGACATTCCAATCAGTGATGACAAAAGCAAAAGGTAAAAAAGAGGCATAGATTCCATATAGAATTTTCCTCCTGTTTTGTCCTCTGCATACTACAGTGTTTTCATCTAGGTGATTCAGCAGTAAAGAGGAGCCATAAGTCTCTGGTGCCAGGTGGTAGAGGTTGGGGGGGGGTGCAATTTACAGCTGCCAATACCCAGAGTGCTAGATTCATTCAACACACATTGGCTGTCTCTTCTCTGTCCCATGGATACCTGCCTCCCTTTCAGTTCCGTGACAAAGCTGGACAGGACAAAGGTATGAAAGATCTGGAGTTTAAACAAGCTGATTTGCTACATTGTTCTTCATCCTAGAGAACACCAAAGTAAAACCTATGCATTATGTACGATAAACCTGGACCTGAACACTGGTGCATGTGGTAATCTGTACACAGAAAACAAAATAAAACAAACAAACAAACAAACAAAAAAGTACCAAGTAAAACTTAAAGCAGCAAATTTAAATGATACACAAATTCAGCAGAAAAATAAGTAGCCATGCTTCACTTTATAAATGACTTCAGCTTTCCTGTTGGACACCCTTTTCACAGGATGATTTGCAATTCTATTATAACACAGTGCAGAGAGTCCTCTTTGGTCCTATACTCCTCTCTGTATAAAATTCTTAACCACATCAGCCATTTCATCTCATTCCCATGTCTGAACTTCAGCATTCAAATACAGAAAAGAAATTCCAGCAGAAAACATCAAACATTGTGGTTCTTACAAAACAGAAATGTTGGAAAAGTACTTGCACACTATTGCTGCTGAGTAGGGTGGCATGGTGGTTAGCATTGTCTTATCTTTCTTTCCAGGCCTGGGGTTTGATTCCTGCCTTGGGTCTGTTTGCTTGTTCTCCCTGTGCTTGGTGGGTTTTCTCTGGGTTCTCCAGTTTCCTCCCATAGTCCAAAAACATGCAGGTTAGGTGGACTGATGTCTCCAAATTGCCTGTAGAATGTGTTTGTGTGGGTGCCCTGTGGTGGATTGGCACCCTGCCCTGGGTGTCCCCTGCCCTGTGCCTTATGTGTCCTGGGATGGGCTCCAGGCTTCCTGTGACCCTTAACAGGATGAAGAGGTATAGAAGATGACTGACTGACTGTTGCTGAGTAATATGAAAACATTTGAAGCTACATTTGAGTATGATATCTTAAATGTTCACTGAAGCAGTCCATTAAAAACATTTAAGAATAGAAAATTAGCGTTGTATGATCGCTGTACCAAAAATTATTGTTCAGGGACATGGGAATTGCCAAAAAGTCTTCGCCAGGAAGTTAGAAGGAGATACTTCTGAAACATTTGGTAAGAAAAGCACGTAGACTTAGATAAGAATGTTTACTCTATAAAATGCGCATCCCATTATCAAAAATAAACCTGCAAAAGTAAATGCAGAACACGTGTGTCAAAAGCATGGCCTTTGGGGTTTACAGACAATTACACTGCAAAAACAAAGAGATAATACTGTATCTAAGTTAGTTCTCTTATTTCTGACTTTTAATTATTTTATATCTTTCTTTCCTCTTCCCACTTCAGGCCCTCTGACTCAATGTCTGGTCCCTGGTCCAATATGGTGTCTCAAATGTCTAAACCAGACCATCCACTATGTCCTACAATGTAGAGCAGGGTGAAATATGAAGCTAAAGTGAGTTAAAAATATCAGATTAAATGCTTTGAAGGTGCTGGTGATGTGGAGAAAAAGAGAGAAGCATTCTAATGTCTAAAAATGCTTGCCTGAGGTGTGATAGTTTCCGGGTGTTTTTTAGGAAAACGTGAACAGAACACAGAAGTGAAGACTCAAACAGCACTGGCGATTCTGCTGTCACTCCTTCCTTTCAAACAGCACTCAGGCTGTGGAGAACATGTTAACAGTGACAGGGTCATCTGTCTACTGGACCCACACGGCTGTGTTCTCCTTGGGGAACTACTATAATTAAGTCTTCCTTTAGCTGTGGTGTTCACTGGATTTTAACATGGAAATAACTAGTTTGCCAAGTGCGAAGAAGATGGTTCTAACTGAAATGCTCCAGGGCAAAATGTCCTGGGGAAAACACCTCAAGCAGAAGTCTTGGGGGGAAAATGGTATCAATAAATCATGGTAAAAAATTAAAATAACACTGGTTTTACATGGTGACACAAACAACACGGGCATGTTCCATGTATGTGTTTTACAATCTGCCTTACATAAGGGTTAACACAGACAACATAATTACAAACACAGGAAAATAAAATAGCTAAAAACAACAGTTCAAACTTCATAGATTCAATATAAAAACCCCTTTAAAAAGTCATTAACAGAAGGATAGCAACATATTTTTTTATCCATACTGACTGACTGAGTTCCTCAAGTGAGTAAAAAAATGAATTTTATCAGCTGGTCAATCAGAAGGATATACATGTCTTATTACGTACGGGCATTTCATTTTGTCCTTCTCCCAGGTAATGACCCAGGTCAGAACACTGTATGGCCATGTACCAATTTAACTATAGCTTTAAACATCTTTTATTAATGCTTACCTGGCATTGTTCATGGCTTTTGCATTTTAATTCAACCTCTAATTGATACATTAACACTTCTTATCAAACAACACATACAGGACTGGAGGAAATAAGAGAGAGAAGAAAGCTAAAATGACTGTGATTTTAGATAACATGACAAACACCCCACCAAATATAAAGCTTAAGGGGATTCATGAAAGTGTTGCAAGATATTGCATCTCCTCTGCTAAAGATGGAACACTTTAAAAAATATTAAAGTTCAAATGCAACTTCAAAGCTTAATATCTCAAACACATATGCTTAGTTTTATGTTAAATCCATTTGATCCCAGTGAATTCTACTAGGAAACCGCATTCCTACATACTGCCTTTGGAAATACTTTGCAGTATTTTGTATGTAATGCATAACTAAATCAGCCCTTTGTCACACACTAAAACACTGTGCCTAAGAGATATTAACGTAGGTCTCATTTAGATATTAGGGGTCACTGCAGCTTTAACTGTGACCTCTCCTTTCCCTGCGCATGCAATTAAGTTCTCTGAATATTGAGATAGTCATGCCCCCCACCAGCACAAACTGGATGTTTTACAACACCTCCGCGCAGAAAACAGTTGAAGAGAACACAACAGCTTTGTGAGACTGAGGGGAGAATTCTGCAGAAAACAGTGCTCAGTTAATCTCTGCCCCAAAGCACCTGTCTCTACATGGCTTTGTAGTATTTCATTAGTTCCGCAGGTCACAAAACAAACAATTAACCTGAATTTAACATAACGATTCCCTGAAAGATTTACCTCCTCTTTGGCGAGAAGCCTCAGACATTGATTTTATTGCTAATCTCAGAGACAGGCCAGTAATTAATGTAGCAATTAAGTTTATTAGGCTATTAAGACAAAGTAACGATAAGTCTGTTTTTGCTCCCTTTTGGTGGTGTGGTCTGGGGATTCAGTTTATGTGCCCACCCGTTTCTTCTCTACACGTAAGCGCCCAGCACTGCACTGCACACTGATGTGATCGCACCTTTTCCTGTGTGGGCTACGCAGTGGTTAGTCCTCTGCCTAAATGCACGTGTGTTTCAGTGCGATAAAGCGCTGCGTGAAAAGCACACAAATGTACAGTCAGCGCAAGAAGTGCAAACACTAAACCCCCCAAAGGAAGCAGCCTTGCGTGACAAGGGGCTGAAAACTCACTGAGAATCGTAAACAGCCGCGTTTGCAGAAAGAAATGACCGAGTACCTTAAGCGCCAATGCCACTGAACCAAGCATAGGTCTCCACCGTCCAAAAAAACTTAAGAAACGTATTAAAAATATATCATAATATCACCATAACGAATAAAAAGAATAATGAGAGGCGCAAGCACGGTAGAAACAGCGAATGTAACCATCTGACTATTTGACATTTTCAACAACAAATTTGTACAATACGGATGTATCTGTTAAACAAAATGAACAGCTGAAAGAAAACTGGGACAAAATATTAAAACGCAAGCCTTATTGTTAAGTACATTTTGCCGCATCAACTCACTTAGCAATAGTGACTTTTTTATTATTATTTTTAAATTATGATCAATATTATTACATTCTCAGAATTATAGCTGCAAAATCTGTTTACTAGACAATTACATTAGCTTCGCAGCAAAACAAATGTGAATGTCATTTTGCCAGTGGACTGGCTATTACAAACTCCGTATTAATGCACAGAATTTGCTGAGCACAGTGTACATTGCAGTTAGCAGCTTTAATTTAAAGCTTTGTGTCTAGCTGAGAGCTCATACTTCTATTAACATCACCAATTCAGCTTTCTGCCTCAGTTGACCATTTCTTAAGATCTCGATGCACTCAAAAATTCTGGGTCATTGCTTCTGTTAGGGAAAGGCAGGACGTGAACATAAAATTAAAAACACTCCTTTCTTACAATACGCCTGAACAAAAGAACTCTGACTGCCACAGAGCTGTGCAGCTTTCAGCACAGGTTTGATATTAAGCTTCATCCTTTACAAACCATTAAACATTATATCACTTATGTTGCCTTCCTCAAGAAGTCAGGTTATACTTATGTTGCTTTCATAATATGTATGTTGCCATGTAACCTCAGAGTAATGCAACTTTGAGTGCATAAACACATTTCATAACGTGTTGAGTGCACGTATACAGTGCCATGAGTACGCTTCTTCTTTAGATTTTTTTCCAAGAACACACTCCAAAGAAAGCCTTTACTACAGCTGTTTTGAGCTATAACAAACAGGAATATATTGCAAATCCTAATACATGCTATACATTTGTGATACTTAAAATTTGTGATTATTGCGTCCATTCTGGTCATGACCACAGGAATATTAAGGTTCGTTCAGTAATAACCGAGAACAATCTGCTGAGATGGCTCACACAGAGGAGCTCACAGTGGTCCTGTTTATTCTGCTGTGAGGTCAGAGGTCATACGGTGGTTTGCCGCTCCCTGTTTAATGACTGTTATGTCATCAAAGCACCTGACTCCGTGTCTGACTTTGTGTCCAGATCTGGTTCTGGATCACCGGGGGTGGAACACTGCAGAAAGCTGGACAACTGTGCTGGGCAGGAAAAGCTGAATTATTTTTTGAAGAGCAGCAAACGCTCTCAGAGGGGCTATTGCACTCACTCAGTCAGAGCACTGAATGGAGTCATTACTGAAAACCCCCCAAGGAGAATGGTCATTTTAAATGGATGTATTATTCATCTTTCATCTCCAGGCCTACTGCATGCTGGCCGATACAGTCGATGCCCCACGTCTTGCTGACTGTCAGGGGTGCACTTGGCACCCTGCCTCACCCTACATCCTCTGCCAGCTGGACACTAGATGAGCATCCCTCATCCTTCTGCCAAGGAAATGGCACCAAATATCATGTGGACTTTCAGCAGTTTGGGGATCAAAAATTTGGGCTGTGCTGCTCTTAGCTTTACTCTTAGTCTACATTGATAGAACAACTAAAGAAGAGCTGATGTGTTTGGCTCAATGTAAAAGTGACAGAGGCTCTTCTGTTGGATCATTTTAGTTAATGCTGGTCCATCTGGCTCCCCAGCCACTTCAAATCATAAATTCAGTGAGGTTCTGCCTTTTATCCTTGCCGGTGCAGAAACCCCAGGAAGGGGCACATAAATATGCATGTGTTATTAAGGTAATTGCTGTTATAGTGCATATAGAGCTTATATGTAAGCTTTAAATCAACATGATAATATACACAAATTACATATCGGTTGATGTTTGGAATGAAAGAAATTGGACCAAATCCCAATCAGGACCTAATTCATTTGTCCTTAATCAGCTTATGCTGCCACACAGTCTTCAGAGAGGAAAAAGCCAGAGTTCAGCACATAATCAGAGTGTTCTTGAGAGCTTTGGAAATTGAGTGTGGGCAACTCAAAATGCAAAACAGAGGTGCAGATTTTCGACTATGCTGGTGTAGACTGATATAAGCTCTGTGCAGCTCTGTATGAACACACAACAGGCCGGTTTGAGTTTGGGGAGTGATTAACACTGAAGGCTTTTATGGTATCAGCATTCTGAACAGTAATGAGAACACAGTACAGAGGAGACAGTGAAAGGCAAGTTTGGGAGAAGTCTTAGAGGGATGTATAATAACAGGCGTGGTGGGTTTATATCTCTATAATACCATAAATGAAAATGGACCAAAACACAGTACATAACATTTTATCATAAGGTTTTTTCCCCTATGATGTTCTTTGTACTCAGAAGGTGAAACAAAACAAATTACTGTAGTGCCTTTGACTAACAGAACACAAGAAAGAACTGAGAGTAAATGAGACAGAATGACTTGGTGCAAAATAATCAGTCCTCACCTTAAGTCCTCCCATCTCAGCAGCGGAGCCTCTGTCCACACCAGTGATGTAGATGCCCAGGGCATACTCTGCCCCTCCACGAATCATCAGACCAAGGGAGCGTCCATCGTCCAACACAAGGTTCACCTGGAAAGAAGTACATACAGAAACACACACTTACGGAAGTACACACTGAAATTGGTCCTACATAGGCACACATACGCACATTCACACAGACACTGATATTGGTCCTATACACACGCACGCACATTCACACAGACACTGATATTGGTCCCGCACAGACACACATGCACATTCACATAGACACTGATACCGGTTCCACACAGACACATGCACATTCACATAGACACTTATACTGGTTTCAGGGAAAGAATGATTCCCACCCTAAGTGATGGTCTCCAGAAAGGTTCTCAGCTATAGTGTTGAGAAGTAGTAGTTGGAGCAGAGCTGCTGTGGAGGAGGCTATAGACTGATGTAGCACTGGCCATTTAAACACTACCACCCTTATGACATTATTACATTATTCTCCTGATTCAGTACACCATAGTTTGGGTTAATAACACCAATTAATTCACTGACTGTCAATGTGATTCTTTATCGAAACTTTCCAGGCTTACTGCAAAGCAACATTAAACTTATTGTGTGCTAAGCTGGGAAAGGTGTAGGTGATGTTCAAAAACATTTCATAGGATTAATTTAAAATGTTATGTATATTAGAAAAATGAAACAAATGACTAGAGTAATATATAACAAGTCCCTGGGGAGTATGTAAAAACAATAAATCTTTTATATTGACTTAGTCAATAACATTTGCTCCTTTTCATTTACTTGTGTATACAGTCATTGCTGCTGAAAAAGCACATATCCACAATTATGGAACATGCTAAAACAATGTCACTTTATCACTGTTTCATTTAATTAGCTAATAACAATCTAGTGTACAACAAAAACAAAATTAAACTCATGAGCTGGAATTGCACAAAAATAAAACCAAAATCTAATTCTGTTTGGGTATCGGAGATGCGTAAAACATTATCGTTTTGATGCTGTAACGTTCACACCAACATGAAAAATTCGCACCAAATCAGGCATATTGTTTGTGAAAATAAAATGGGTTGGTTCATGACTGATGCACCTAAGACTGACTCTCTCATAAACACCAGAGCAAATAATAAATGGTCTTAAAATTTTGTTTGTTATTAAGGGGTTAAAAATATTAGGGGTTTATCCAGGCTTCCAGTGTATGGTTAGTGTAAAACACTATACACCTGAGCCAGTGATCTGTGTGTAGGCACGTCTGAACCAGCAAACGATCTAAGACGTGTTATAAAGGGTAAAGTCAGTAGGGCAGGTATGCTGAGCTCATGGAGGTGCATCACGCTCTTTGCTAAGAAGGCATCTTCATTCCCCAGTGCCATTCTCCCCTCCATGGACTGACCCTCTTCTCGTCGCCTTCCTGCAGCATGTGTGTGTGGCTGCGAAGCTGGCTGCTAGTTCTGCGTACAGTGGCACTCCGGTGCTCGGGCAGGTCCGGGGGTGGGGAAACGCTGCGGCCCTGAGGGTCCACCCACGTGTATACATGATTGGTCACGTAGCCCCCGGGGATCCGCCCCATGGAGCACACGGACATGCATAGCTTCTTACATCCTTTCAGAACCTGGGGATAGATTAAACAGACAGGGACAGCGGTGAAAAAACAAAACATTCATGCTTCTGGCTATAAGTGTGTCGATGCAAACTTCACTTTGATGTATGGTGGGTTTATTTCTGCCTGTGTTCCATCTATCCATTTTCATTAACCACTTATGCAAATAGGCTTGCAGCAACTTGGCTCCTATCACTCAGAAAACGCAGCTTGAGGCTGGGTGCACCTCAAACAGGGCGTGCCGGTATATCTCAGTGATTTGCACACAAATACGCACCCACAACACAATCTAAGGACAATTCAAAGTCAGCAGCTTGCATGGGCTGAATGTGCGAGTGCATAAGGAGCATTAGGCTGTCACTTCTGATTTGCCCCTCAGAGTATGAGAACACTGCTGGGTGCAGTTAAGTCAAAAGGCAGCATTTGCAAACACTATAGGCTGTGCTGTATTTGTGCTTTTGTGTACAGAACACAAGTCAAGCTCAAGTAACGTGAATATAACTAGTGACCTTGATCCATTTTTATTACTTAAAAAAATTTATCAATTTATCTGCATTTTCTCCAAAAAAATAAAAAAACATGCAATGTAATTTTGGTATTAATTTCATAATGCATAAACTAATTTAGGCATGGTGGTGTGGTGGTTAGCACTGTCGCCGTGCACCTCCAGGCCTGAGGTTCAATTCCTGCCTTGGGTCTGTGTGCGTGGAGTTTACATGTTCTCCCTGTGCTTGGTGGGTTTTCTTCAGGTGCTCCGGTTTCCTCTCACAGTCAAAAGACATGTGGATTAGGTTGATTGGTGTCTCCAAATTGCCCATAGTGTGTGCTTGGGTGTGTGTGTGTGGCCTGCGGTGGGTTGGAGCCCTGCCCTGGGTGTCCCCTACCCTGTGTCTCCTGGGCTGGGCTCCAGGCTTCCCGTGACCCTTAACAGGATAAGCGGTATGGAAAATGAATGAATAAAATAATTTATAAATCATCATAAATAAATGATAGATCTAGGTTAACCATTAATCACATCACAGACAAAAAGGAAATATTAGTTTACCGCTGACAAACACTTGAAATTTTAAAGGTTATGTTGCTGACATGGTAGAACATTATTTTGCTCACATGCTACAATACTATAATTACTACAAAATATCTGATAAACTGTTTTTAGGAGTAATTTTTAATTTTTATTAAAATGGTTTAGCCAGTAGGTCTGGATATTAATTACAGAGAACCTGACCAAGTCACATCCGAGCACCAGTGGGGATCCCAAAAAACTGAAATGTATGAGTGTCAAAAGCATCTTTCAGGGAGCGCAGCCTCTGGGAACAGAGTACATCTTACCGTCTGAACCACATCACCTGACAGAGTTTGTATCCAAAGAAAGACTGTGGAACACCAACAGTAAACAGCCCTTGCCTTTGGTTTTTGTCGCAGTACAAAATGTAATAGGAAGCAAATGACACTTTTAATGCTGGACTATCAATGGCTGAATTGTGAACCTGTCATACAGCTGTTATGTAGGAGAGGAAATCTAAACCACACTCAGGTGAAATGCACATAATGAGAAAAGACAGATCTGACAGAGGAGATGTTCAGCATGTATGGTGTAAAAGTGTTTAGAAATATGGTTTACCAATGCAGAGTGTGTGTGTGTGTGTGTGTGTGTGTGTGTGAACTGTCCTATTATTCATGTTGTATCACACCTGCTTAGAGGAAGTATGAATTTCAATCTTCATTCATAATAAACTTTTCGTGGAGTACGCTAAATGGTGTACATGTAACGTTATTATAACTTGTGAATAGAATACATATGTATATTATACTGAAGTCCTTATTTCTAATGTTATTAAAACGTATTGAACATAAAAAGTGACTGAGGATGAATAAACAAATTTCTCATTAGGTCTTCTTTAGAATTATGTCTACTGTATACTAAATAAGAATATATCTTATTACATTACACAGAAAATGTACTCAATTACACGTATAAAGGCTAGAACTGTTGTCACATAAATAACACAATTACACATATTAAATGTATCTACCCAATGAAATTTCTTCCACTTTTAGGCTACAAAGTGGTCTCTCAGACAAGAGCATTTACATTTTCTGAGACCGCAACTGAGGCCAAAATAACAGGGAGGAGGAAGTTTCTTGATTTAAAATGCACATGTTAAATTTGTTGCACACAGACAGATGGCTTGCATCACTTTTGCTGAAAAAGTTCAGCAAACTCCTGCAGACACTGTCCCTTCCCTGATTAGAGCAATGGATCGCTGCTGACAAGTGGAGAGCAACAGCATTAGCAGCAAATTCTCATGTGGGGAGGCAGTCTGACAGGGCAGCAACCCCAGCAGTGTGTGACATACTAGCTCACATTGCTGCATAAAAGAAAATAAAATAATTGCAAAGACAAAACGCGACTGGATTAAACACTTACTAACCTTCTGATGTGGGCAGATACGGGCATAAACAGAAATAGGATCAGATCTGAGCAGCCACTGTTACCACTCTTTAGGTAAGCGATGCAGTGTTTTTATACTCAAGAATAAACTTAAGGTTATCTGAAAAAGTTCAGTATTGTTGGACTTTCTTGTGCACAGTAAGAAATGCTTGTTTGGATGATTTAGTGTGAAACCAGGAATCTCTCTATCTTTTGTTACTGAGGGCTGAGTCTTTCTGATCTGCCGTTAGTGAGTGCTGAGTCTTCTTGCTCTGTCATTACAGAGGGCTGAATAGCTCTGCTCTGTTGTTATTGAGGGCTGAGCCTCTCGTCTCTGTCATTACAGAGGGCTGAGTCTGTCTCCTGACATTACAGAGGGCTGAGTCTCCCTGCCCTGTCATTACAGAGGGCTGAGTCTGTCTCCTGACATGACAGAGGGCTGAGTCTGTCTCCTGACATTACAGAGGGCTGAGTCTGTCTCCTGACATGACAGAGGGCTGAGTCTGTCTCCTGACATTACAGAAGGCTGAGTCTGTCTCCTGACATTACAGAGGGCTGAGTCTCCCTGCCCTGTCATTACAGAGGGCTGAGTCTGTCTCCT